>JAOWAW010107536.1:0-25918 GCA_028565695.1 Nicola tetela
TTCTTCTTCTTCTTCTTCTTCTTCTTCTTCTTCTTCTTCTTCTTCTTCTTCTTCTTCTTCTCCTCAGGTTTCCATCCTTAATCCTTTTCATTACTGGTTTTGCCCGACGTCATTTCTGCCTTTTTCTGTTTGACCATTGCTAACCCTTGAAAGGCTTCTCCAAGATTTTTCTTGTTGACAACGTGTTTGCCTGAGCGTGTGTATGCCTTACCAACCTGGGAATCGTTTTACCTAGTTGCTGGTATTTGTGTGTGTGTGTGTGTGTGTGTGTGTGTGTGTGTGTGTGTGTATGTGTGTGTGCGGGTGTACGTGCGTATGTGTGTGTGCGTGCGCGCGTGTTGTGTTTGTGTTTGTTTGTTTGTGTGTGTGTGTGTGTGTGTGTGTGTGTGTGTGTGTGTGTTTTCGATAGAGCCGGGGCCATTCCATGAGAGGCGACTATGATGCGGCAAGAGAGTCAGGCCGAGCAGCGCTCTACACAAGCATTGCAGGAATTATTGGAGGCGTCGTTATCCTCAGCATCATAATTGCCAGAAACTGAGGGAAGCGCCTAGCTATATAGCGCGGCTGCCAGAAACCAAACCAGAAAGTTCAAAGCATCCGGCTTTAGTGCAGGCAGACCCTGCTTTCTTTTTCTAGTTCATTAATTTGGTGAAATGTTCTTGGTGCGTCAGTCTTCTGAGGCGTGCACGTGTATGACCGTGAAATGTCCAGTGCCGTCCTCTCTAAAACTAAAATGACCTTTCTTTCTTTGCAGGGCTGTGTTTGTGTGGATTATTTCGCAGTTCATTATTTTTTGTATTCAGTTTTGTTCTAACTTTTCTTTCTGCTAGTGGTCGGAAACTCTTTGTTGTTCTTTGACGCTTTCACTTTTCTCCTTCATTTCCGATGTTGTCTTTGTGATCAAAGCATGCCGTGATAAATTTTCCTGACGTTCCATGTGAAACGGAAAAACCTCTGAATGATTGAGTCATAACCGTTAATGCTACTGCTGAATGCCGTCGAGCAGACAGAGTACACTACAGATTAAAAGAATTGTATTTTCCTTTTGTGACCTGGAGCTGCAATTTCATGCTTTGTTGTTGTTGTTGTTGCTGTTCTTCTTCTTCTTCTTCTTCTTCTTCTTCTTCTTCTTCTTCTTCTTCTTCATCTTCTTTTCCTTCTTCTCCGCTTCTCAGTACGCAACCTGATGTTAGCTTACAATCAATTTGCTCAGAATGCTATTTTATCTTCTCTCTCGGTATAGGGCTTTATATTCGTCACCGAACCATACTTGTGTAGCAGACTGTGAATAGTGGTATTGAACCTTGCATGTCGGGTTAGAATTCTTGCTTACAAAATAGAATATTGAGTGTTGCAGAGACTTGTTTGAAAATAATTGTGGTGATCTTAGCCCTTGTTATCACTAAAGCAGTAGATGGTCATCACAATGATTACATCGCGTTCTTGCGAGTTTAGGCCTATGGTGATTATGGACAGCTATAATGGTGCTCTCAGCGGTAAGCGAAAATTTTCCAAGAGACAATCAAAGCATTGCCCTTAACCTCATAATAGATCTACTGTCATGTGATAATCGTGATTCACATAGGTTGATTCACAAAGAGCGGCGAATATGTGGATTTGCTCGAACAGGGTGTGTGTGGACATTTCGAATTGTCTTGCAAACGCGGTCGGCTATAAGTAGGTAGGCCTATTAGGTAGCACTCGTACAAGTCATCCCGATTGGGATGATGATGATGTACCAGGCCAGGTGAAGAAGCGTATTAAATATTCATTTTACAGGAAGCTTGACCATGAAAGTAAAACCTACCTTGTGAGGTTGACCGTTGACTGTGAAGAGAAATTATCAATCCGAGACAAGTTTAGCAATTCGTTCATAATCAAGCACCACTGTGTAATTTATGTATTATTATTTATGTATATGTTTTGACAGGATTACCCAATAGCGTTTCGCTAATCGGGGGACTATCCTGAGAGAAGAGTAAGGAGGAAAGAATCTGCGATCCGGCTGCTCGAGGTCGGTAGGCAAACGGCTTTCTGATGGAATCTGCTGCTGTAATCTATAGTAAATTGTACACGCCGTTGTAGATCTTTCGTGGAGCCGCAGAAGGTAATGTATTTAACACGACAAACGCTTGTTCTACATAGCCAACAGATGTATGTTAACAGGACTGCGACCACTCCGCAGGAGACAAAAGCGATTGAGCTCTTCGTCCGAAATGATCATTATTTATTACTTATAAAGTGCCTTTTTACGGACAATGAAAGAATAAGACACGACGTTCCAGGCAGATTTCACCTGATGATGGGTACCACAGTTGTGCCTGAAACGTCGAATCTCAATGTTCCGCTCCGCCGGAAGCTGCCTCTCAGTGATTTATGGAGCGTCGTCATATTACGCTCTTAGAATAGGGTTGTAGTACTCCAACTCTTGATCTGTACAGATTTTTGTGGAGAAACTCGAGTGGAGGTGAGACGGAAATCGAGGCATGATTGCTCAGAGCGTTACTCTGTTAAAACTCGCCAATGCGATCCGGGTCCAGGGTTTTCGCGGCGCGGCCGCATCGACCATCTGGCCACAACAACAAATGAGAACTTTTTCCCCGAAGTTACTAGATTAGACTAGAGCAGCAGCGGGGACATAGCGAAAATTCACTATGGCCGTCAACGCATCGGTCGGTAGGCCCAATTCCCTTTTGAACGGTGCTAGGTTAGTCAAGATGCCCATTTTAAAAATTTTGGTGGAGGAAAGATTGGGGACGACGATTCTACAAAGCTATCATACGACTTGTTTGAAGCGCTTCAGTAATTGAACACGGCTGGTGTGCGTTGAAAAGTTTAGCCGACTCGAATTTATTCGGCTAGAGGTGTATTGTGCACGATTGTGTGCAGATGGCGCTCCTTCCTAAAGAATTGAGGTAGGCACCGTAAAAGCTTATTTCGTTTCATACGCTGGAGTTACCTTTAATCTCTGAACCCGTTAGTAATGCCTCAAAATTTCTTCCTTGAATTGTTTCTTGTTCTACCTCTCTCTCCCATTACATGATCGATTCTTTCGATCGGACTGTTTTTGTATGCTCGATTCATACTTGGACTAATTCTGTACGCGCCTGTCTGTTTAAGTGACAAGAAGGGGTTCGTGACCATTTCGTAGGTCTTTCCATTAATTAGTACGTTTACAACACCTCTTACAAAATTTCTGTTCGTTCTATCGCTATAACCCATCATATACCCCAAAAAAGGAAAATGACGACCGCCGCCGTTATTGTGGTATAACCACTTCGGCCCGAGTCAGCTGTACTGGTAGAAGTAGCTCTACTGACAGTTCAATGCCAATGGAGGGAGACAAGAAGGAAGATACCAGTGCTGTAGAACTTGGAGCAGAAGTGGAACTAGAGGAAAGAAATTTGTTGGCATCGGCCAGCCGAACTCGAGTAACGACAGAGGGGAACTACTAGCTGCGTTCCTGGCTGTTATAATAACTCTAAAGAGGACGCAAAGCTGTTGGGTTTTCACGAGTTTCCGACTGACCGAGCGGCTGCGCGTCTTTGGCGAAATTGCATAGGCAGGCCAGCGTCCTGGAAGCCGAAGAAACATATCAGAGTATGCAGTAGCCACTTCGTTGGAGGTAAAAAATTACAGCTTCATCCGCACCCGTCGATCTTTCCTCGGCGACACGAGGCTAGGTATTGTGATCCGTCAGCAAGCCCTGGGCATCGTGTTACCGCTCGCTCCAAGCCCTGTCGGGGTGACGAGCCCGATAATAGCAAGGCAAAGCGCCCAAAACTTGCTGAAGAAGATGAGCAGACAGATGAGTTTTCTTTCACAGAACATGTATGGAGCCCACTGACGACTGAAGATGACTACCGTAGGGCTGAACGTTTGGAGGTTGTGGTAGAAGGGCTGAAAGCCAAAGTGGCCACTCTGAAGGCTGAAGTGCAACACCTGAAAACAGACCGTTTTTCCCTCGAATGTATTAAGAAGACTGACAGGTCCTTTTGCTTTTTTTACAGCATTGCCTAACCACAAGCATTTTCATCAACTCTTCCAAGCCCTTTTCAGCGGTATTACGCACCACATTCATTAATATGGCTCGTCTGTCCGCATGACAAAACGAAGCCGTACAAGTAAGCAGATGTACTCACCAGAAGAAGAATTTTTCTTTTTTTCGGACAATCAATGCATCAAAGAGGCTTTGATCAAGAAGATTTAGGCTTCTGATTAGGGTTGTCTCAGTCCAGCATCTCTTGCCTATGGCACACCTGGCTGTGTCTTACCACGATCGCTTGTCTCAAATTGACATTTGATGCTCTCAGTCTATTGCTGACCAGAAAATGCCACCAGTTTTTCAAAGTTTTCTTCCCCGAACCCGGTGTGTTGTAGATTGCACCAAGCTGTACCTTGAAAAGCTGACTTCTCATCGTGTTCAAGGTGAAACTTGGAGTCAGTACAAGCACGCCAACACTGCAAAGGGGTTGCTTGCAGTTGCACCACACGGAGAGTTCACATTTGTCTCTGATCTCTACCGTGGCCGTCAGACTGACAAAACTGTGTTGCAACAAAGTGGCCTGCTAGAAAAATTGGAAGAGGGTGACACACTCATTGCTGGCCAAGAATTTGATTGTGAAGACATCTTGTCAACAGGAGTTTCATTGATTATTGCATTATTCATGTTGGGTAGACCACAACTGCCTGAGGATGAGGAGGCATCTTCTTGATCTGTAGCATCAGCAAGAGTTCACGTAGAGCGAGCTATTAGAAGAGTAAAAACATTTCAGATTCTTTCTTGAATTTTTCCACTGCGAATGAAAAAAAAAAATGTTGCAGATGGTGTGGAAAGTGTGCTGCTATCTTTCTCTTCTTGTCACCATTGATTGCAGTACCGAAACAGACGAAAGTCATTCATTCTCCCGACGTGCCAACTGATGTACATGCAGGTTGTGCACCATCTTCTGTGTTAGCGGTCACCAGCACCAATAGTACATCTACAAGTGTGACAGCGGAGCTATCTGCTGGTGAGTTTGTAAAAGCACAGGTGCCTCGTAGTGATGTTGTGAATCAGAGCGAGAACACACTTGGTGCTTTCTCTAGTGAGTTATGTAATGAGGATGGTGACTATGATGCAGAGCAAACCACATTGAGTTCTTCTGATGCTATTTCATCTGTGGAAAATGAAAAAGATCAGCAACGGAGCAGACCAGTGCCTAGTTCTTCTTCCGCCACTCCTCCAAGCGTGCCGTGGGGAGGAGGCATTGTACCTTGGTGTGGAGGAAAAGCCATTCTGACACCTGCCCCCATTGACAACCTATTGACATTTGTTCATCTCCTGTTGCTGATTTGGACAGATGTCATCCACTTTTTTCGGCAGTGTTCGCTCGACTATTCACATTTGCCAATGAGCTAGAGTTCACAATCACCTTGTGAACAAATTTTGGAAGGCAGCCAAAGTTTTGTAGCTGCAGGCGGTGGATATTAAGCCTGGTCAAGATAGTGTCGTCAATGCATATGGATCAGAGGTGGAGCGTTTTGTGAAGGTTTTAGCCTTATGCTCAAGACCAATGTGTCATCTATATGTGATGTCGAGAGTTGCATGCAAACATCCACTCCTCTCCATTGCCTGTGCTTCAAGCTCAGAATCCAGACAACTCAGTTAAGCAGATGTTGGCCGACTGGTGGCATCCTCCACCTGTGATATGCTACCAAACTGATAATAGCCTCCTTCTACCAACAGGTATGATACGCTTGCCACAGGATGAGTGTCTGGGCATGCACACATTTCAGAAACGTGTTTTTGCAATGGTATGCCGCTGCTTTTGTTTTTTTTTCTTTGGCTGGATTGAATGTTTCTAGGGTAGATTCACAAGAACACCATCTTTCTTTTGATCAGTCATATGACATGTTTGCTGTAACCTATCATAGTCCAGTGAAGGACCATTACTGTGGTTCAGTGGTGTTAAAAGAGCCATTTGCTCCAGGTTAGTGGTTTTTTGATGGCTTCCTGCAAGAAGTAGGTGGAGTCAGGCTGTTGATGACCCACACTGGGGCAAGGGTTTATCAGCTAACAAGTACCACAGTATCTACTATTGTGTATGTTTTGAAGCATTTCAAGCACGCAACTTAATATATTTTGTCTCTTTCTCTGTATGCTTTGCTGTGGACTACACGTTGGTATTTTCATGAATTGTAACTCCTTTTTTTGCATTATACAGTATTTGTTTTGTGTGTGACATTGTATCCTTAAGAATGTGACTCAAGAATGCACTTCACAAAGGATTTCAACACTCCTTTCAAAAAGATTCACTTGTTGGCAGTTTATTTCATCAACTCGAAGAAAGTGCACAGCCTTCCTTTCTGCAACGTTACATATTACTAGTTATACAAGCCAGAATATCAGATCAAGTCAATCATGTACGTGAAATAAAAGTCAGGCAGCTTCTCCAAGAACCTTCCCCAAATTTAAAGCTTTTCATCTAACATTATTCTTTCTACAAAACAGTCTTTAGGAGCCCAAACAACAAAGTCACACCATGCACGTTTGCTTATACCCAGTTGACTCTGGATTTAGTAATAATAGTTGCGCTATCTTTTAAGTTGCATTCGGTTACCTTCCATTGTTAAATAGCTGGATGCTCCCTTTTTCAGCATGTCTACAACAACGTCATCTTTTAAAGAGAACAGGCATTTAACCTCCAACAGTACGATCTGGAGTAACACCCAACCAGCAGCACTCAGCATCAATAAAATTTCCACAGCGCTGTGTGCTATTGCCAGACAAAACTTCAGTTTCGGGATCACTTCCCCAGCGCGTAGCCTGTACATGTTACGCACAATCATAGAAAAAAAATGAAACACTGCAATAACCTATGCATCTGTATTTGATCTTGCAGGAGGCATTTTATAATACAATAAACTTTATAATTATATAATTATTTCTTACCCGAGAAATGGGTGTTTTCCCCCAAAAATGTAGCAAGTATCGACTGTGGATACACAGATAGATGTCGTTTAAACACAGAGCCGAAATACACTGCTGTCACACGCCGCTTCCTCACGTGATGCCAAGTTTGGCTCTCACTCTGCAGTCGAGTGCTCTCTTGAATTCGTGCAGCTCCATCAGCTGTGAGACAAGTACCCTTTCGCAATAGAAGGGCTTCCTGATCTCTGGATAGTTTCACACAGTGATGAACAGCTTTAACCTAGCCTCTTGTGTTGGGCACTGGAATAGACACTGTGACAGCACTGGTTTCTCCATCCGTCAACGTCTGCAGAAATGTAGTATATGGCACTACTGGATCTGGAGATAGCAGTGTTTTCACAATATCAACTCGTGGGGGTTTCCACATTTCACTGTGGATTTGGAGGAGGGAGGATACAACTATCTCTTGTTTGTCTTTGTCGTGATAGGTATGGTCGTGCTTGACCAGGGTTTTCAAGCTGTGTAAAGGTTTGTATTGTTTCTCTTCTTGAGAGCCAAGAAAATCAGCTGTACTCCCAGCAACTCTGAGGCCCTCACAAAGACGTTTCAGCTGTGCGGTTAACACCAGCTGATCTTCTGGATACCGCAGAGACTCATAGTCCTCAATGTGCGACTTCCTCTTCCTAGAGAGTGTTTTATGTGCTTTGGGGTCGCTACTGTCCTTAGGAACAGTCTTGTGCTTTATCACAGTTATGTCGTCAAAAGGCAGGCTTGAGCTGAAAGGACCGGTTCTCACAAGCCAATACGCTGGAACTTCAGTAGGAGCTTTGTCTCTGGGCACTTCCTTTAACAGACGTTTCTGCAAGCCCCACAAATGATACCAAATGGCAGCTACATGCTTACAATAACCACCACGACCAGCCTTACAGTTGCATGTCCCACGAAGGATCTCACCGGTAGAAGAAAGGCAAATGCACATGTACGTAACGTATGGACTTAAGGATTTCATCGAAGGCTTCACCCTCGCGGAGACAACACGTACAGAGGCTAGACATTTCCTCTAGATAAAAGCACATTTGTCTCACATGCTCGTCCATCCACAAGCGTAGGCCACTGTCGCTGATGGAGTGAGCTACGAGCACCAGTCGAGTCTGTAAAGTAGGCTTCTGCTTTTCTATGCTCAACGATAGGAACATTACGCAAACTAGTTGTCAAAGAGACGCCTTCTAGCCCGTCAAATGCTTGATCTGCCAAACTAGATCGCTTTGTCTTTACCCCCTTTACAACTTCCTCTCCAAAATTGTCGATGTCGTCCATTGTGCGTACGGTATCTGTACTGAAAGTACATGCGATTCCGGCCGAAGTGGTTATACCACAATAATGGCGGCGGTCGCCATTTTCTTTTTTTATGTGCGTATGGTGGATTTTCCAAAAGACCCATACACGTCACTGCCATGATAGCTGAATAAACGGTTTGTTCATAAGCTACTGTGGTATGATTGCACTGCTGGTGATGTGCCCAGTCCCGAAATCTCCCTTCTTTACAGGAAGAAAAAATTTCCCTTTAATAAAGACTACTCTAACTTTACTACAAAACAGTGAAAAGAGTATCAACGGAAGGCGGAACACATCGAGGTTTTCACGGCTCTATCACTCGAGGACTTGTGCTAGTATTCGAAATGAGCGAACAGCGGCGCTCTCAAATATTTGCTGGTAAGCGACGCGAAAAAGGAACTTGCTCAACAGGACATTGACCTCGGTAAAATGGAGATCCCCACTGTTTGATTCTCTCTCCCAAGTCGTTGGCGGAAGACAATGAATTCGAATCAGAGAAGAAGCTGAAGATCCTGTTCTTTGGTTTACTTCTTTGTATCGAGCTCGCCTGAACGAGGGCAGGAATGAGCAGACGGCCAACCTGAGCTGATCAGGGAAACGATATCCGGAAGACAGAGGCACCCAGTTTTTTCGTTAGCCTACCGATCTCCATAAAAGAGTTAAAAGGCTTCAGTCTACCGCCGGGAGACCAGCGGCGGCCGCGTTAACGGAAGTGTCCGAATAATTTCCGTGCGAAGACAATTATCCCAGATGGCCCCCTTTTCCGGAGAGTAATAAAACATCACCTCGGACATCACTCTCAGGAGGGCTGCCGGAGAAAACTTCAGCTTTTCAGCCGTGAACAGAAGCCTTTAATTTCGAGAAACTGTTTATTTTTCACAGATGCAATCGATCTCTTTATAGAAATCCCAGATGTTATATCCGAATCCGTCGTTGCTTCTTGCTGCTGATAATTACCTTCCAAACGCTGGCCAGGAAGTATCTCCTGACACAGGGAGGACACTGGTAAAGAGCTCGGTCGCTATGCACAGGTGCACGTCTTTCCCTCGGCTAGCAACAGCGGCTCATCTGCCCCCGGACATTATCGGGATTAAGAAAGACTCAATGAAACACCTGTCCTCGTTTTTTCTACTTTTTAGCTATTTTTGCCGTGGCTGCGCATAGCGGACAGTGTACGCCTTCGACTATCAGAAGACAGGCCTGCATGAGGTCGGATTGGTCTCGACGTAGATCCACAATCGAGCCTCGTTCAAGTTTGAAGTTACCACCAAACGCACATGTGGCGTCTTGTACAAGTTCAGCTATAGCTACCCGAATCGCCCACCGGGACAGAATTGTTATGGACGAATGCAGACACTTCTCATAGTTGTTTCAATCTAATTCACTCTTCTTTTTTGCCAAGAAACATCTTCAGCCCGGTCGTTTGCAGTTTGAGGAAATAACAAAATTAGTACGATCCAATTCCAGCTAGTCGAAGTTTTTCCTGGTTATCGGGACTCAGGCTGCAGTCACAGCTTTCGTGTTCTGCAGCTGCTTAAGTATCCAAACTGTACCGCCCCCTATGTTAGAGGTTTTCCTCATTTACCCCAAGACAACGTTCCTAAGCTTGATCGACACAATGTCGCTATGCAAAGGGCAGCTCTGACTGAGCGAGAACGAACATACTGTAATTTGTGTCGCCGCTGCTTTGTAACTGATTGACGTTGACCACACTGTCCTCGCAATCGATCACGCCCTCGTCCGATACCTTGAGCGGTGGTCTGTTGAGGCGATCGGCAAGCGCAGGCACACAAACACGACCCCATCGACTCGAGCTCGCACCGAAGAACCTCCAAACGCCTCCAATTTCTAACCGCAGCCTTACGGAAGTCAACTTAGGACCGTGCAGTTAAACATTTGCCTAGGATACTTCAGCTAAACGAGGCGCGGATTTCATTTAATAGAGGGCTAATTTCAGGCCTTTTGGCATGTAATTTGGGAGAAAACTTATCATAGCCTTCATGGGAGCAGCGTCTCTCCTCTGAGTTCACGCTTTCAAGTCAGGCCTTAGGCAGGCCCGGAGTGCGCGTACTGCGCCGGTAGTACAGAAATGGTGGAGGGAGAATTTTACAGCTGCCTGTAACTTGCCTTTCCCCCGAGCTAGAGCTACTTCTGTAGAACCCGGTCATCTTGTCGACGTCGATCAATACGGGTAAAAGAAAAGGGCGAAATCGAGCGGAACTGTTCACAAAAGCTGCCAACAACGGATTCACTCTACACTTCCATTCTCATCAGCCAAGCTCAACGAAAAAGGCCGTAATGAATTCCGACGGACTGAGAATTCAGGAACACCGCATCATCAAAAAGAGGCTATCTCGTCTAAGATATACAAATTGTGGAGCAACTGGTATCCAACTGCATGAATGCATCAAACACAGCCAAGAACCGAACACCACAGGAAGACCCGAAAAGAAACGCCGCAATTCATCATGAGAATGCCATTATAACCGATCGACTCAACAGCGGCGCCAATGGAATTCTAGCCAAGCACAGCATTCCCGCTGGCCGCCTCCCCTCTGAATGGAGAGAGGCTCAATAAGGCCAATCTACAAACAACGGGGTAGCCGTTATGCACCGAGCAGTTATCGTCCAATCTCACTCCTAAGTAACCTTTCTTAAGTTATAATATATACAGACAATCGTTTTCAAACAACTGGCCACCCATATTGACCATTGCATTCCTATCCGTCAGTGTGGATTCCGCACAGAAGATAGCACAACTCTCCAACTGGTGAGGATTGTTCACCGAGTATCAGAAAGTTTAGAAGAAGGAAATTACATATTCAGCTGCTTTTACGACCTCAGTAATGCTTTCGATAGGGTGCGGCACGAAGGCCTGCTTCAAAAGCTAGAGCACCTGGGCGTGAGAGGTACTGCTCTTCAGTGGTTGACTGATTATCTAACTACTTGAAAGCAGTGCTTTCCTATCAACGACGCTCAGTCGTCGTAGTCTGCTATCCCGGCTGGCTTGCCCCAAGGGTCAGTTCTCGGGTCTCTGTTATTCCTTATTTATATCAGCGACCTGCCTGAAGCCATCGCCGACATCCTGGCCACTGTATGCGTGCAATTCGCGGATGTGACACAGCCATAACTTCTACCTGTCGAATGACGGTCGAAGCAGAGGAGCATCTGCAATCTGCTGTCGATGAAACCGCTGAATGGCTACAGCTATGGCGTCTTTCAGTGAATATAGGAAAAACCGGTGTAATGGAAACGTTGGCTGGTTCACCCTCTCATCCCGACGATGCTACTATCAAGCTCTACTAGGTTTTAACATGTCCCGAAGCAACGTTTCACATCACCGTTATGCTGTCATCCCCTCCCCCTCCCCTTCCCCATCCAGTCCCGTATGCACGATACCCGACACCCAAACTTCTTCTCAATCCCTACTACGAACACAAGCATTTTAATTAACTCTCTCACATTCCAAGCAGCTGAAACTATTAATGAGTTGCCCTCTTCTCTTCAAAGGGTGACCTCAATAGCTGACTTTAAAAGAGGTGCCTCAAAAATTCTTCTTTCACACTTCTGCTCTTGCCAACATATCCGTGCATCTACCTGATCCGACCTAAATTCACTATCTTGCTAGTAAACTCGTCCTGTAACTCTTCCCACATGCACCAAAATTGATTGTACTTCTTTGTCCTTACATTGGCTTAAAGCCACAGAAGGAAATAAATAAATCAGAATCAGAATCAAACTACAGTGGCTGCGTACTGAGAAACCACAAGAACGCCACCTGAACAATGCCACAGCAAGTCCTGTCCCGCACCAGGAATATGCAAACAGTGATTGGTCGTATCCACAGCGCACACGTGCACTCATCCTGGCCCTGGAGAACTGCTATACCAGTTAAAATGGCGGCCGTGCTCGTATTAAATCCGTAGATTGCAGGGGTTTTGGACCCAGGAACAGCTCACAGAGGAATTGAACATTAATAGTCTACTGTTTCCGCTCTTTTGACTCGAAACACTAACAAGTCCAGCCTGTCTCTATGGAAACCTGAAGCTTAGGAGGTAGCCATGGTAACACCAGACGTCCACCTCATATTCTGCGGATCGTATAAGAACTGTGATGTAATTCCCTAAGCGCTGTGAGAACCCCAACATAGTGCATCTACGAGAATAATGCGATCATTAAACCTGTTTATTTTCTTGTGTTTACACCGATATAGAGGAGAAAGCTTCATTGGGGGCGACACTGCCTTCGGGAGGAGCAGCGCATTAAAGTTAAATTTGCAATTCGTTGAGTTGCAATCATCTATACCGTAGGGCCTACATTTGAATTATAAGACATACAAAAACTGAGTGTCTCCCTGCCCCACCCTCACCCTTAACAAACATTCTGTTTAACGCTGTCCAATTCAGGGGCATATTGTGCCCCCACCTCCCTTTTTTCTGTATCTTTATAACCCCTGAAAAGATTGAAAAAGTTCATGATTTACATGTATTACAAGTGAGAGAAATGTTTTCAAGACTATTCTGCCAGTATTGTTGCCACAGCAAAATCCTATAATTAGGTGTATACGTACGCGTTTTTGACGGAGTTTCATGTGAAATAGAGAACAGGACCAGGATTAAGCTTATTCAATTGAATTCAAAGCCCTAATGACCGTTGGTACTTCACTAACCTAAAGCTTTTAGCCCACAAGCTCACATGACTTTTTTTTATCTTTTTAGTAGATACTAGTTTTTTTGTCGTAGTGTCATTTCCGCTCAAATCGGTTACCTGCCTTAGGCCTGAAAATAGAAAATGTCATATGCTGAGAAATTCATTGCTCTTTTTCACTTTATACTGGTTATTGTTTTCCTACACAGCAGTTTTATGCCTTCATTTAGCCTTGTAGTAATTTTGGAGAGAGGGCGCAATGTGCCCCGTGGGTCAGAGACTTGAAACAAAGGCTGGATTGGATAGGATTAACCTGGGCCACACCTGCAAATATTTCATGACTTTCGTCTTGCAGGCTTGTGCGTTCGTAGCCATGAAATAAAATTGCTTGTTTTCGCTTTATTCCGAGTTATAAGACTTGTCTGACACAACATACACAGCAAGCGATTCATGTGGAAAGGTCTGTAGGCGGAGACGAGCGATACGAGTGTGATGTCACTAACTGACTACATGTATAATCTTTACGCTGGAACCATTGCCGAGCCAAGTACCTGTTCGTAGACTAGATTGATCGGGCAATGGCACTGAGATGCGATAGACCGACTTTACAAAGTAACTAATCCATTGATGAAAGCTCAGGCAACTGAGCCGAGACGTCATCTCCAAAACGTAGACTGCTGCTGCATGATAAGAGAACTGTTGATTGCGTTATGAATCCCCAGCAAGAACGTACCCAATAATCGTAAGATATTTCGTTTGCAGAACCACTTGACCACCGCGGTGGTTAAGCGGTGATGGGTAGTGACAGGGAAAGAGTTCTGCGCGGACTCTCAGTGTACGTAGTGATAAATAACTGAGAAGTCAAGTGACACTTGGTAGCGATACTCGTGTCTTTAATAATTTATGCTGCAGGCCAACGTGCCATACACGATGAAACGCTTTCACGAAGTCCATGAAAGCGGTATCGATGCGCAAGCCCCTAGACCTCATACTAGTATACATGTCACTCGACCTCGACCGCTATGCCCTCCTCCTACACAACGTCCTTTAATTACTCTTCTTCCCACCCCAAACTCACTATTTCAGAAATCTGTTCCCGAGACTTCCTTCACCTACTTCGCAAACTTAACCCTTCGTCCTAATCTACAATATATCCCTCAGCGCGTGACCTCTCCGGAATCATAACCCTCGCAGTCTACTCCGGTACATTCTCGCGTTAATTTCATGCAGCTCAGCACCTCCATGGTGAACCTGCACCACAACTCCTGTCTGCTGGCTGCCCCTGACACAGCCTGATACGTTTTCTGTTTGCCCCCCTCGCCCCTCCCCCCACTACCCCTAGACATATCTGGAGGTGGGTGATTGGAGTAACTCTTGTTATCTGAGTAAACGTATTGATTTTCCAAAAGAGGACACATCCACGTCGTGTAGCTAAAAGAAGGTTGGGTCATACACAGCTGTGAGGGCGCTGCTGGTCATGAGCGTGGTGCCGAAATCTCCTACCTCTTTCCGGAAGAAACAGTTACCCTTCAAATGCTACTATAGCTGAAGAGAATATCAACAGGAAGCAATAGGTCACTCGCACTCCATGATTATTACTAGAAGAGATTTTCACGGCTCTGGCCAGCGGTAAACACAGCGGGGGAGATGAAGATAGCAGTGCGAGTGGTTGAACTAATATCTAATAATAAACTAATAATGAGCGAACTAATAACTAATAATTGAACTAATAATGAGCGAACTACGACACTTTCAAGTACTTGTTTGCGACGCGACAAAGGTAATTGCTCGATAGGACATTGACCTCCGTAAAATGAAGAGTCCCACTGTTTGAACTCTCTCACAAGTCGCTGGTGTAAGTTGATTAATTCGAATAGGAGAAGGAGCTTACCATCCTGTTTTTCGGTTTCCTTCTTTGGGTCGAGCTCACCTTAGCATGGGCAGGAATGAGTAGGCGTCTACCCTGAGCTGGTCAGAATACGGGAGACAGGGGGCACTACAGCATTTTTGTGAGCATAGTGATCTCCATAAAGGGCATCGAAAAGCTTCAGCCTGTCATGCTCACAGGGCCCGAGGCGGAAGTGTCCGAAGAATTTCTGTACAAGACAATTATCCCAGACAGACCCCTTTTCCGGATGGTGAGAAAAACATAACCTACCACATCACTCTTAGGAGGGCTGCCGGAGAACACATTAGCGTTCGACCATGAACAGCAGCCTGAAGTTCGAGAAACTGTATGTTTTTTTTCCGTATACCAACAATCTCTTTATGTATAAAGAGACCCCAGATCTTATATTTGAGTCCGTCGTTGCTTCTTGCTGCTGATAATTACTTTCCGAATGCTGACCAGGAAGTTTTTCCTGACATACGGAGGACACTGGTAAAGAGCTCGGTCGCGATGCACCGTTGCACCTCTGTCCTTCGGCTAGCACCAGCGGCCCACCTGCCTCCGATCATAATCAGGATTGAGAAAGACTCAAGGAAACATCTGGCTTGTTTTTTTTTCTGTTCTTTGGCTGTTTTTGCCGTTACTGCGCATAGCGGACATTTCCCGCCTTCGACTGTCCTTGCCTGAGGTCGGATTTTTCTCGACGTGAACGTAGATCCAGCCTCGTTCGAGTTTGAAGTTACCACGATGTACATGCACATGTGGCGTCTTGTACAAGTTCGGCTATGGCTAACTGAATGGCCCGTGGGGACAGAATTCTTACTATTCTTATGAACAAGCACAGACCTTTCTCATTGTTGTTTCGATCTAATTCGTTTTTCTTTGTGGGCAAGAAACTTTTTCAGCACGGTCGTTTGCAGTTTGAACAAATAACAAAAATAATTATTGTGATCCAATTCCAGCTAGTCGAAGTTTTTCCTGGTTACCGGGACTCAGGCTACAGTCACAGTTTTCGTGCTCTGCAGCTTCTTAAGTATCCTAACTGTACCTCCCTCGGTGTTAACGAGCACATTATAATATTATTATAGCCTAGATTTTCTTAGCCAGTTCCAACAGGAATCAGATCGAGCGGCGCAAAACAACAAGGAAAACTTAGAACTGTTTTGGGATAGCTGAGTATGCAGCCATGGTAGAGTAGCGACGTACGTACAGCCATCAGGTCGTGCTACTAACCGCTCTCTGATCTGATCAGCGTAGGAGTAGAAGTTCTTCCCTCTTTTACCTCTAGACAACGTTCCTAAGTTTGATCAGCATAATACCGCCATGCAAGGGCAGGTCTGACTGAGTGAGAATATACTGAGATTTATGAGGTCGCTGCCCTGTCACTGGTTGAAGGTGACCACACTGCCCTCGTGTCCTCTTCCGATACCTTGAGCGGTGGTCTGTTGAAGCGATCGACAAGCGCAGGCACACAAACACGACCCCATCGACTCGATCTCGCACCGAAGAACCTCCAAACGCTTCCAATTTCTAACCGCAACGTCAGTAAATTCAACTCGGGGTCAGTACAAAAAAAAATACAAAAGGCCTGGCGTTCTTCAGTTAGACAAGGCATGGTTTTAATTTAACAAAGGACTAGTTCTATAGGTAGGCTGTTTGCAGCTTGACTCGAGGAAAACTAATTTTTAGCCTTCATACTGGTATAAGCAGCGCTAGAGTCAGTTCTGTGAATCCCCGTTTTCACGTCAGGCTGGGCAGTACCGGTAAATGCGTGTACGTATACCGCGTCTGTAGATCCGAAATGACGTACACGGGCGCGTATATCCGCCCAGTCTTCGGCTTCCGGTACTTACATGAATGAAATGAAACTGCAGCGTTGTTCGCGCGTGAGAGTACGAGTTTAATTATGCGGGTCAGAAAGCGGCGGCGACCAAGCGCCTAGCCGAACGAAAATCACGCGATCTCAACCGCCCGACCAATTCGCCAGTTAAAAACTGGCTTTATGGCGGGCTTTGTGACTTTCGATGGACGCGATCCGATATCCGCTGCTCGAGACGCTACGAGGTGACTACGATTAATCCTGTAGCCTACGTTCGCATCTACGTAGGCGCTTTGTGGCCGCGCTAGGTTCGATCCGCTGTGCACTTCCATTGGAAGTAAAAATCATATTTAGTGAGAAAAAATAATTGGCTATGATTCTCCCGGCGTGAATGGCCTTTGTGAAGTATATTAATACAAATCCTGGGCCTGGCTCTGGTCGTCGCGAAAGTAGGCTACAGGATTGTAGTCACCTTGTATCTTTTCGGGCAGTAGATATCGCATCGCGTCGAACGAAAGTCACAAAGTTGGCTGTGGCCTTATGCCCAACAAACGGTCACACTACTCCAGGCTCGCCAACTAAGACAACTTTGTTGAGAACCGAAGAAGGTACAGAAAGTACAGAAAACGAACACTTTTATAACCGACTCCACGAAACATCGTGAGAACTCAAACTGACAATCATGCGCACCAACAGACTTCACCTGCACAACACAATCGGGCTTTCACCTGCATGCAACACTGGCCATGCACGATGATTTCGCATGAAGCCAGTTCTTTTTTAACTGGCGGATTGGTCGAGCGGTAGAGACCGCGATCGCGTGATTTTTCGTTCGGCTAGGCGCCTGGTCGTCGCAGGCTCGATCCGCTGCATGCAGCTGTGCGCTCCCAGCCGGAGTAAAAATGAGATTAATGATATTCTCAGTGAGTGCTGCTGTTTTACGTTCACTACAATTTCACAGCTGCCTGTGGTTTGTCCTTCCGCTGGAGCTATTTCTGTAGAGCGCGGTCGTCTTGTCGATATCGATCACTGGGGCCTGCTCCCTTGGTACCATATTTTCCAACCCATTTACTGCACACTGCAATGGTTATTGTCCTTACCTCCTACAACCTCTGACTAACTCCTTATTTGCAAAAAGAGCAGTACCAGAGTATTGGCTTGAGGGCTCAACGAATGTATACTTTTCACACTGTAGCTATAGAGTGTGAGATGAATTGCAGGTTTGCTGCGCTTTGTAAGGTAATGAATCCGACTGTACTTGGATAAAATGTAAAATACGATCCTAAACTAAAAGAAAATTTCGATTCTCCCAGTTATGGTTTTAACGCCAGAAATTACGGTAAGATAATGGCGTTATATTTGTCGTTGCCAACTTGCCATACTTATCATAGATACTGTTACAGGATTCTCGAGCTCCTTCCTCCAGCCTTCGGAAATCCTGGTCGAACTGAACATCGTTTAAATAAAAGAAAGCTTGCTGGAGGAGAGAGAGAATCTTGCGCCTGTTAGTTTGTTTGGAGCGATGAGTTAGCTCATTATTATGACGTTTTAAACCGTTCCTACGCGTCATTCAAACGCCACAAATGAGAAGTTTACCTCAGACGAAGACCAAGAAGGTTTAATATCCCGGCTGTTGGTCGAGTTCTGTGACGAGTAGCGGTAAGAATATAGTTAGGTATCCCGGGAATGACTCATGCTCTAGCGTGACTAACAGCCCTTAATTCGCGGTATTTCCGACAGTTTCTTTTGTTGCGACTTTTCAATTTAATTAGATTCAGCCAGGTCGTCCAGTAGGTTCAACTGGGGTTGGTTAGGTTTATAAACTTCTTTGCCATGCCTACCTAAAAGAAGACAAAATACAGCACATTGCATACTAGTGAGTGATAGTCACCTAATTCGCACTACGGTGCATGTATTATAATCAGTTGACTGATTGAATTCATGGAGCGTTTTTGCGATAACGAAATTACAATAAAAATGAAGAAGAGAAAATTCTGACATTGTTCCCGTTGACTAGAATTTTGTGTTGTTGTGATATATATACTTAGTTGGAATTTGAAGGCCTAGGTTTTTCTAGGTACTTACTGAGCAGTTGTTTTTTTCTTCTAGGCTCACAGCAACGTTATATATAGACACCAACAAACCAAACTTTATGGAGGACGTGCGGCTAAGTGTACAATATGAACGTAATTAAACCGTGTCCAGAGTACACGAAGGGTTGTTTGGCATTGCTCAGTCTGCTGTTTTAGAGTGACCGCTGTAGGAATATGTAACAGACAGTGGCAGGCGCTAGGACAAAGAGACAGCAACAAGAGGATTGACGCCATTTGCTTTGGCGAAATAAATACTGTACTACGGTACATGATGAACCCTCAGATTGTTGTGTGTCATACAAACTCCAATGACTGTAATTGTGAATGGAAAAAAATTATGTTCTGCCATGGGAAGTAATAGAAGTTCTGACTGTCGTGACTCATGAGGAGAATCTGTAATGTGTTACTTAGCTCAGCTAGAACATCATTGCTAATTGTTCGCCATGCATATCTGTCCTCTGTGTGCATGGGGTGGTCATGGCGACGTCTTGGAGACCGCGCTAAAAAGTCTGTGAAACGGCCCGTCACGAGAGGTGTGGAATCTACAGTGCGGCATGCCCTCTCGTACTCGGGCACTGTTTGCTAAACACCCACTTGAGCAGACAAACGCCACCACGAAATCAGACCTATAAACATTTTTTTAATTGTTAAACTTAAAAGGTTCTCTTCGTAAAGGATTTGTAAAATGCATTCTAAATCCCAGTCCACAGCTGGTAAAAAACAAATGCGGTGGCTGCAACCAATACTACAAACAGTAAAGGTGATGTCATGAAAAAAAACTAAAATAATATGGTTGAGTAAAGATACAAGAATACTTGTGGGTAAACTACTGAACGTGATTTTACAGACAATACTCTTCAACTACTAAAGAGCTTGTTACTTGGCCAGATGCGTACTGCCCAGAATAAGCATTACTGGAGCCACTACATCCTTTTACATGAACTGAGATCACAACAGGTCCTGGAGAAAGTGAAGCAGATGAAGTAGCATTGCAGAAACCGCTCAACTCGGCTGGTCGAGGGTACCAGTTATGATGACCATCACTATTGTAAATGCTGGTACTGATAGGAGCTGGCTGGGCACATTCCTTTCCAGAGAACTGAATGTACCACGTGCTGCAACCTCCTTTACGATTTTCTAAAATGGTGCTGTGAAAAGCAACTCGTAGTATTGTGTCATTTCGCTGTTTGTTGTACGTCACTCTCCTCAGTTCACCACTGTCTGTGTCAGTACCCCAGTTCACCCATGGGTAGTAGCGCCAAGCGGCAATCCCATGGCAATGCTGGACACAAGCAGAAAAAATACAAACATATTTGAAGAAATTATTAGAATCACAGCATCAGTGTAATGAACAACTGCCCAGTCTTGCAGATTTTGATAGACTTTATAATATAACTCGTCTTTGTTAAATTGGATGATGTTGACCTCGTAATGCTTTGACTGAGTATAGTTTCCTGCAAACAACTGTTGGAAAGAAGAAGAAGGAGAGAAAGAATATTTTTCACACATTAGAGTTATTTTCTGTTATATTTGTTTCGAATTTATCTGGCTGTTCACCATATCACCGTGTGTCTAAGTAGTAGTTGAGAGCTGTATGTACAACTGTAGTTCAAATCAACCACATCACAGCACATTGTCTACATTTAAGAAAACATTGAAATGCACAGTTTTAGAAGGAAGATAAATTGACAATTGTTGCTGAATGATTAAGCAGAGACCACTCTTTTTGTCTGTTCTTGCTTAACACTGCCAATCAAGTCTCCAGTAGAAATGTTAAACTCCTGAAAGTAAGAACTCACTGAGCTGTCAGCCAGGTAAAACATTACAGTAATAAGAATAATTTCCATTCTATAGTGCCCACCTTGTCATATTCATGGATATTCCTCATGGCTTTTGACAGGGTGATGATGGTGTCCTTGTTCGATGATAACAACTGAGAATTGTGTTTAATCAGCTTCTTTTGTTCCTCTAGTTCCTTCTGCAGTTGTGGTATGAGAATGAGCTGTTCACGCATGGACTCGACTTGTCGGCAAAGTTTGGACTTGCTGTTCTTCTCTGTACACAAAATCTCTAGGTAAGATCTGTGCAGAAAAGATTGACAAGGTTTAGGAAGTTAAATTAAGAAACCGAGCGGATCTTGAAATTATTCACAAATGGATATTTGTACACCAGTCAATTGTATGCTAAACACAACCTCATCTAAACCATCTCCCATACAAAGTCCTCAACTTATATCTGCAGTGGTTGAAAGATCATGTACCCACAGTTAACCTTGAAAGCTGACCAGACACCAAAATAACCATGAGTCCACACTTGTTATGGGGCAAGTTTTTTGGATCCATAATACACAACCACTCCCTGGTTACAAAAGAATTGCTTATCACTCGGGGAAAAGGTCAAAGTATAACTTTTCTTACCGAAACAATGAAATCCGTCTCCACTAAAGCCGTCAACACATGAACAGCTGTAGCTCCCCACCACATTGGTACATGTTGCATTTCCATGGCAACTGTGTGTCCCTTTCTCACACTCATCCACATCTGCAAAAAAGGTAGCCAAATTACCCAACCGAGTGGACTGTTTGCAGAAAACAAACAGGCCAGTTTCAGTGAGTGCATTAAGTGTTCATGAACACAAGGAGCTATTCTTACTGATAAACTTGGCACATCAATTTTAAGGTCTTTCTGAGAGTTAGTGCTAGCTTTGCCAATAAGAAAACATATGTACCTTCGCAGCGTTTTCCATCTTCTCCACAGTAACCATGACGACAATGACACTGGTATGATCCATGCATGTTGTTACAGATCGCTCTCTCTGCTATGTCACAATTATGCTGTCCGATAGAACACTCATCAATGTCTACAAAAAAATCATTGAGAGCATTGGTTAAGGTTTTTCTTCCTATCCAAACTGCCCCATAAATGAAGTATATCAATATGCAGGTATTTACAAAACGTACATTGCCTCACCGGTTTGACATTGATCCCCATGTACTCCAGCTGGACACACACAAAGATGTTGGTTGGTTGTTTCACTGTATTCACATTGTCCAGAATGGCATGGAGCGGCTTGGCGACCACACACTGAAGGATCACCTGAAATTTGCCAGGCAAAAGCAAGAAAAAAGCATGTTGGAAACAGTGAATGCTCGAAATCAAAAATTGATCTGGAGGGAATTAATTTAAAACTTAAGTTAGCTAATTCTGTGGGAGGTTAGTGAGAAGTGATTTCACAGAGGGTCATACTCTTGCATGCATTGCACAGTCAATTGATGAGCACGGTTTCTTCTACTTGCATAATCAGATTTTATATTGTGACTCAAAGGCAAACATTTCCCTAATCTTGCACAGCTGGGTGGTTGTCAAGGAAACCACTTCCCATAGATTGTCTTCATGTTAGGCAAAACTTGACTTGCAGTAAATATGTTTGTACGTCGGGAATGTGATGAAACGTTGGTGTGTAGTCCAGTGGAAGCCGTTTTCTTCTAGAAAGAGAAAGATTTTACAATTTATCTACTCAGTCGGTTAAGAAAACGCAAAAGTAGAAGATAACTGAGACATGAACTCACTTGTACAAATCTTCAGCTTCTCGACAATGTTATTTGGAAGAAGAACTTTGAGGATAGCTTTGTGTTCCTGTCGTAATTTGCTTTCGCTGAGGTGGTAGAAACGCGTTTTCACTTCAAGAGATGTCAATGAACGGGTTGGGGCTCCGGCCATGGTCAGCCACTCACGAATACATCGTCCATCCGCTAAAGAGCAGATCAACACAGGGCAATGGTAACGTTTACCGTTGTAATAGAAAGATGATCAAATTTACGAACGCTGGCTAGTGGGCTAGTGACAGATTATTCATAGATTAGGTCTGTGTCTTCACCGATCCTCATCCCGTCGAAATTCAAGTTGAATAGGTTTTTCGTAGGGAGGAGTTCTCTGAGAGTTCCTAATTGACCTCATCTGAGTCGCTAGTATCAATTCTTAACCGAGAATAGTGAGGAACAGGTCAAGGAATAGAGCTGGGAAGCGTACGATTAAGCTGATGGCAGAAAGTGCAAGATATCCTTGCGGAGAGGGACAGATACCTAGCTTAGGTGAACAAGGCGCTCGTGAGCTCTGGCAATGACTCCGACGTATTGGAGAATGCGCTCATATTGCATTCGAAGGGTAAGAACATCTACTTGACCTATAAGTTACTACTATGTTAAGTGTGCAATGAACTTCGTTAACGCACCGTCGGCATGACCGGTAGCTGAGGGACACAGATGGGTACGATTTTTGGTAGATCTGCTATGCGGTTACAGCACTAGTAGCAGCCATCCATCCTGAGCTACAAACATTGCCCTAGCATGTATCAGATGTATCGAAGTACTTGTTGTGCGTTGTGCAGCATTGTACTTGTGCAGTCGCGATTGCGCGGACATCCCAGGGCCGGGCTAGCAGTTCTAGACAGTCTACCACCTTCTGCCCATGCCGCATGGTAGTCTTATTGCGCGGCTAGGCTTTGCAGTGGTCCAATGTTGCTCTCTCTCTCTCTCTCTCTCTCTCTCTCTCTCATTCTCTCTCTCTCTCTCTCTCTCTCTCTCTCATTCTCTCTCTCTCTCCCTCCCTCCCTCTCTCTCTCATTCTCTCTCTCTCCCTCCCCCCTCTCTCTCTCATTCTCTCTCTCTCCCTCCCTCCCTCTCTCTCTCTCTCTCAGCAAAGCACAGCAATCACACCCCGCTGGCCGTGATCAACGTACCTCAGTGGCGACTCGCGACTTTTGAACCGCATAGTGCGGTCAACCGGTAACCCGCAGTCTGCAAATGCGGCTCGGTCAGCCAGGCGCCATGACTGCAGCGAGCGCTCAAGTACTAAAATGAATAGCTTAGTAGAGCCATGCCATGATGGCCCTGCGCTGTGAGGAAGAGCACCAAAAATCGCGTGAGGTAATAAACTTGAAATTACGCGTGATACAACGACACCATTATCATCATTATCGTAACTGAGTCCACTGCTCAACATTTGCGACTGGCCAAGGAAGATTTCAAATAATAAAATACACGTGACGCATTCTTTGTGATGATTTGGTGGTGGAAACCAGCACTGATAGTAAAAAAATCTCCACAGCAATGTTGGTTACCTGAAGAGTTGAAAGGAGCAGCACTTGAAGGAGCTCCGCACGAAGTCGTGACAACCAACACCAGCAGAAGAAAAATCATCGCGATCGTTGTCCACTAACTTAGTGTGTGAATACGCTGTTTGCGTCGTTGTCCACCAGGAACTTAGTTGAGCGAATGGTAGTGCTGTTGGTCAGTATTGTTGCCCGTGAAGCGCTGACTCCTGAAAGTCGCAAGAACATGCAACATATGTAATATTAATGTTAATATTCGGCAGAGAGAGAGAGAAAGAGAGAGAGAGAGAGAGAGATTGAAGGAGGGGGGGGGGGTTCTTAAGTGGCCAGAGAGATTCAAATCAATCATGATATACCCCGTGTCTTGTCCATATATTATTATCATTGTACACATTAAATACATGCCTTTTCGTATTCGGCACCTGTGGCGCTAGCTGACGACACTGCTAGTCGAGATCCTCCCGCTTGGTTGGCAAAATTGCTTGGAAGCGTTCCCGCTCTCCCCGCAAGCTCTGATTGTTTCCTTCTCTTCTGCGCAATTTATAGTCTCTTGTCGACCACCCCCGACGTTGATGATATGGTGTTTTCAATACCATGACGTGGCAAAGTTTGCCACAGAACAGACTTGTCTTTCTTATTTTAAGAATTTAGACTTGTGTGGTGAATAACGTCATATGTTTTGATCTGAAACTGTAATAATTTCAAAGAAGTTATTGACAAGAGAGATGTGTCACCACTAACGGAAACGTTCTCACAGAGCCCTCCACCAAAGGCTGACATTATCCCCGTTTTTGTGCATACGATTTTGTCATGTGACTCATAGAACGAGAGGAGTTGCTGAGAAAATGTCGATCTATTGACAAGTAACGAATTTGTGAGACCACTAAGGAGCCTGTCAACACAGAACGTTAGACCAACGCTGCAGTTGTTGACAAAAGAGATGTGTGACCACCAACAAATTGATAAAAGCGTTCTCACAGATCCCTCGACCAAAGGCTGACAATTCGTCATTGTTCACGAACACAATTTTGTTATGTAACCGATGAAAATTACGGCAACGTGCTGACCGTGTATTGACAAGTTCTTTAGAAACTGTCAAATTACCACGAGCAAACGTGACGCAGAAACTGTTCACGGTCTTGTAAACTTACATACCCCTGACAGGTTCTAGCACGTTCTACCTGTTTGTGCTGAAATTACAATTGCAGTGCGTAATTTCAACACGAACAGGCCGAACGTGATTTGGAAGTCTGGGAATCTACCTGACAGGTTCTAGTACATTCAGCTTAACTGTCAACACGTTTGACAGTTAGGCCAAACGTGCAAGAACCTGTCAGGTGCATTTCGAGATCTCCAAATCTCTTGCATACCCCCGGGCCCGTGAATTGACGTTTGGAACTGAGGCCAGGGATGGAATATCAGTCATCGCTACGTTTCGTGTGCCTAGCCTCTTGACTCTCCCGCATAGTGTCGGTCGTGTGCAATGGGGTTACCTAGCGGTTTTCTGTGCGGTCTTGTGCACTTGCAGCTACCTGCTGCTATCACGTCCTAGGAGAGTCACATCTCTGTACTCGAGATGGCAAATCATACATCGCGATCGCAAGCTTTAGTCCCTCCACTGATCTTTTTGTGATCCTCCAGCTCTATAGGAATTAAGCACCGCCAGTGACATAGCTGGCACGGGGTTGTCAAGTCATAGCTGAAAAAATAAACAGAAATAACGAGAAAAGGACGAGCAACGACAAAGGTTAAGCTGTAGACACGGTGCATGATTAATATTCACCCGCGTGTGCACATACCCTCATGGGTTGTGGCCTGGGCCATCATATCCGCTCCCCAATGTGACATGGTTGCAGCAAAAAACTCTTCATTTGGAAGCTCACAGGTATAGAGCTAAGGACCGATTCGCTTAGCACGCAATGTACTAGTAGCCAGCTCTAATAGCCAGATTCGCATGCTAATCATGGTTATTAAAGGGATGATCGTTTCTACGGTACAGCGCGCCTGCATTACTTTCCATACATTTCCTATCTAGAAAAAAACCATCCCTCTTTTAATCAAGGTTCTTTTCTGAAAGTTAGTGTTTTTGACCGGCAGTCCTTCATCTATTCCTT
>JAOWAW010107537.1:0-14224 GCA_028565695.1 Nicola tetela
GTTACTGACTGCAAGCACAATGGTTGGGGAAAACATAACTGCTACATGAGTGAAATAGCGGGTGTGCGATGCACAGGACCGGATGGTTCTCGTAAGTGCATTAAAGGATGCCCCCATGGTTACATTCAAGTTGGAAGTAATTGTTCTGAATGCTCACGAGAATGCAGTACTTGTTCTGGTCAGATCTCTACGTGCACATCATGCAAGCCTGGACTCTATCTCCAAAACTCTTCATGCGTCCTACAATGTGGGGATGGTTTTTTCCAAATGTCTGACACAGAGTGTGCTCCTTGCCATTCTGACTGCCGAACATGTCGTGGCCCTGGTGATGTAAATTGCACGGACTGTAAACCAAGAGGTCCCAAACCATATCTACAAAACTCTATGTGTATTGCAAGCTGTTCGGGATCAAATTCATACTTTCTGCAAAAGCAGGCTGGATCAGCAAACATTCGGCTAATTAATAAGAATGGACAATCTGACACAAGTATGGGGCGTGTTGAGGTCCTGAACTTAGAAAGGGGTATTTTTGGAACAGTGTGTGATGACAGCTGGGGCTGGCCTGAAGCACGTGTAGTGTGTCGGCAGCTTGGTATGGGAGATCCAATCCGCCCAATCGTTCAGCACAATTCAAGTCAATATTACAACTTAACTACAGGTTCGACTTACATTTGGTTGGACGACTTGCGATGCAAGGGAACAGAGCCAACATTGTTTGACTGCCCTCATCGTGGAGTAGGAATAAACAACTGCGCTCACAAAGAAGATGCTGGCGTCATTTGTGCACCCAACCCAATCCAGGCCAAGGAATGCCTAAGTGGCTGTGGAGTTGGCTTTTCTGTAATTGATCCATCGAAGAAAATCTGCAAACAATGTCCAGAAACGTGCGGGACATGCACAGAGAGCGGTAGTTGCACCAGCTGCTATCCTGGCCGCTTTCTGAATGAAACAGAATGTGTGCATGAGTGTCCAAAGGGGTTTTATGGCAATCTAAAGTCCAAAAAATGTGAGCCATGCAGTGATGAATGTGATGGCTGTTTTCCTGGTTATCACAATCACAGCTGCCAGCGCTGCAACCCAAATAGAAGGCCACAGCAATTTTTGAGGGGCACTAATTGTGTGGACCAATGCCCAAAAGGGACAAGACCAGTCAATGAAACTTTCCAATTGAACACGACAAATGTACGCATTACGTCTAGTAATTATGTTCAGCTCTATATGGGTTCTTCATGGCTCTATGTTTGTGGCAGCTTTTTTGACAAGTTTGCAGCTAATGTTGTATGTCGGCAGCTAGGACAAGGCCGTGCGAAGTCATGGAACAGGTATTCAAACAGTCTGTACAGCAAGGCTGTGACAAGAGCTTACTGCTTAGGGACAGAAGCAAACATCTTCAGATGTACATTGACCACTCGAAACGTAGGTCGCTGCAGTCGGGTGAGACTTGTTTGCGACCCATCCACACCAGCTTACGATGAAGGAGTGTGCACATATGTGAATCCATCTCAGCAGTGTCGTCCAGGCATGTGTGAACCATTAGCCGGCTGCTTCAACCTGTCATCTGGTGGCTCAGCCTGCTGGGAGTGTCCCAGAACATTTGTAGGAGATGGCAAGGAGTGTGCAGGTATTGTACATCTCTTCGTGGCGATTTCAACACGCGCAGTTTTGATTATGTCTGCACGTGTGTCACTGCCAAACTTAATAGCCATTGTCAGTGCTGCCGTTAACACTCTATGTGACCAAAGTTGGTCAATAGATAGACATATTAGTGGATACAGCATTATCAGTGTGTTGCAATGATGTTCTGCATTTTTTAATTGGCTATTTGGACTAATGTTCAACATTGACTTTTGTGGACCGAAATGTTCAAAGCCTTACTGCAGGAGAAAAGAAAGAAGTTTGAAAATGCAGAGACAAAGTTTCTGCTCAGTACAGTGGAACCTCACCCTCCTGGTGACCACGTTGATATTGAGACTTCCTCAGTTTTTGACCACTTTCGCTCAGTCATAAAATCACGCTGTACTTTTAGATGAGAAAAAGTCTCAATATGAAGACTGGGTTGGTTTTCTCAAGTTATAGGATTTGTTTTTTGTCCAATCATGCCAAAATTACCCCAGTTTGTGGACCAACATGGCTTCATTGCTGCTAATTCTATCACTTTCTATGCTGGCCACGATAAGCAGCGTATGTAATACTCAGATTGTGTCATGGTTTCTTAGCTAGGCTAGAGACAGTCGTGGTGGTATCATCCCACAAGGGGACGCTTCAATACCGGCATTTGGACCACCCTGATAATAGACCGTTTAGGCCTGCCCCACAAGTGGTCGTAATACAGAAGTTCCACTGTATTTTCAAATCTTTGTTCCAGACTTTTTGTTTTTTTTTCTTTTCAAACGTTTATTGTGGTCTTTTCGTTTCTCGAAATGTCTGTTCTGGTTTTATGTTTTTTTTCAAGTGTGTGTTCTGATCTTTTTTTCAAATCTTTTTTCCGCACTTTTTGGTTTCTTCTGCCTTTGCAGCATTCTCTCTCATGCCACACGCGCTTGTCAGGGAGCCAAAAAATTTCACTGCTCACATACGACGTTCTTTTGCTGTTGTGATGCCATGTGGAGCAAACATTAGTACTGTGATCAACTGGTATCACAACGGCACACGTCTAGGACTGCTGCCAGCGAACGTATCAGTGGTTGACTATCTTCGGCCATCATTCAACTATCGCTTGACACCAACAGGAACGCTACTCATAGGTGGTATCACCAGAGAGAAAGCAGGCTATTATGAATGTGAATCACGCACCACGATGGATAGCTCGACCCAACGAAGTGGAGCTTATCTGACAGTCATGGAGCCTGGTAAGGCGAGTCATTCCCAACAGGTGACCCAACACTATACAGGATAGCTATTGACTTGTTCAATGATCTTCTCAATTGACCTGCATGCACAATTCCCTCCTTCCCTACTTGTAGTCATGGGATTTTTGCTAATCGCTTATAGCTGTGCTCTCGGCAGACAGGTTTAACACCCCAGTGATGACTGAAATGGCATGATCAAGTTCGGTATCCACTGTAGTCGCTACAGACTGGTCATGGGGTAATCTTTGAGGAGTCTGGTTGGTTCTTGTCTATGTGTGTACAGTGAGAAGGGTCATGCAATGTCAAACATGAGGTACGCCTGTTTATTGTGTTGTTTGTTTGTTTGCATCTTGTCCAGTTCCTGTTCAAATTGTGCAGCTTAACAGCACAGCAAATGCTCTTGTCAAGAAGATGTTCAACATATCCTGCGTGGCGACTGGTGTGCCCGAGCCAAACATCACATGGTATAGAGGGAACCTGACATCACCAATTGTGGATGATGGTGTCAAGTACGGCCTCAAAAACAACACTCTCATTCTGTACAGTCCATCATTGGCTGATGCTGACAAATACATTTGCAAAGCGAATAATAATTATCAGTCAGACACGCGTACTGTGCAGATCTATGTCCTTGGTGAGTAGACAGTTGCATGATTATTAACCACCCCTTGATGGAGGAGGTCCTGTTAACATAAGCTTGGTATTGTAATATCATATGGTAAACAGGATGTACATATATAAGGAAACCTTAAAGCCCCTGGCTATTTATAAGAATACAGTAATTTCACAAAAATTCGGCGGCCTCTGGAACAAGACCAAAAGATAAGCTTACTTGGAGTGCAAGGCAAAACACGTCGGCCTTCCCACTGTGAGCATCAAATGTTAAATTTTAGTGTATGGCTAGCCAAGAAGAATGGCTGCCTCTTTGTCATTTTTTATTAGAGAATTCAACAGTGCAGGTGTACGGCCAATGAGATGTTGCAAACATCAATATTAGTATTGCTATTGATAGGCAGGTTAGCTCCTTTCTCATAAAGACTGCTAGGTGGTATGCAGCAGCTGCTCATGATGTTTACAGTGGTGTCTTGATCTTACTGTGGTGTGCTTGCCTCTGTGTTTCTTCCCCCTCTCTCTGTCTCAATTTCTTGCTCTTTCTTTCTCTCTTTCACTTTGCCTTTCACTCATTCTCTTTCTCTCTCTCTCTCACTCCCTCTGTGTCTTTCTCTTAACTTTCTCTCTGTCTCTGAGGGGCCGTAGCATTATTGGCCAATGCATTAGGAGGGGCTGCACAAATAAGATGATCAGCTGGGCCGTAGACCCAAGTTAGAGAGAGGAGTGGTGGATTCAAAGGAATTAGGAAGTGCTCCCCTGGAGAAAATAAATGCAGGCCTCAGTTTGCAGTGGTTTGTTTATTTTCATTCTGTTTAGGGTCAGGCAGTTTTACTTCTTAAACTGACAACTGGGAAACAAAGAGAAAACATTAAATGATTTGGCCTGTTGAAGACCAGCTTGGTTGCGGATGTAGAGGTTGTTCAGATTTTTCTTTTCTTTTATAATAGTTTAAATACTTTTTCACCATAATTCTTCAACTAAACCAGCACGACACAAATTATTACTGATGACACTTTGACCAGGCTTGCCCTGATCTACTTCAGGTCAAATACTTTTTGTTTTGCATTTCAAATTACCATGGAGATCAACTGTTTTTAGGCATCTTTGTTACTGAGAGGCCATTTCTTGGTCATGGAAATCTGTATTTACAGGACAACCCATCAATATTCATATTCTGGTGACCTTTAGGAAAAGCTTGAAATATTCAAAATAACTAAAAAACATGTTCAAGTCCTATTAGAACCAGTGGAGTTCAGCAAATAGAAACTGCAGAGAGTTCAAGGCACAGTCGGGCAAAGTCAAGGGTTTGTTTTTGTTTGCTGTTTAGCTCCAGAAACTGTCAGCTGTTTTGCAAGTTGAAATTGGGCCAGCCTGTCTGGTCTTGACATCAGAGGTCAACATCATTAAAGCCTTTTGTTATGTAAATGTCCTGCACTGTATCTATTGTGATCATTCATGATACGTGGTAAATGTGTCCTGGGTTGTGCATCAAGGCTATGTGGTGTCCACTGCTGGTTACTCATAGCATTGCCATCACCTGTTCCGCTTTATACGTCTCTTGCATTCAGTATACATGTCTGTTTTCTATATTTCCATATGATTGCATCTCAGCATAGAATCTACTTAAAACCCGTATGCTGATTCCTTAGGCATGGATTGTGTCAGTGTCATTGACCTCCTCTGCCAAACACCTGGTCACTCTTTGCTTAGTTTCTCGGTGGAATCGCTTGCCCCAAACTTTTCTGTAGGAAAAATGCCACTGTGTTTGATCCACTGCAAGTTTTGACCTAGCTTGAATTTTTCAGGGCACAGGAGATGCACTTGTTCATTGTGCCCCTGATCAAATACAGGCCTAGTGTGTGTGTGTGTGTCTCTCTCTCTCTGTCTCTTTCTCTCCATACCTCCCTCTATTTGGCTTTCTCTTGTTCCCTCTCTCTGGTTTGTGGTCTCTCTTCCTTTTAAATTCTCATTTTCTGTTGGAGCATCTACATAATCCTAGTTTGTGGAGAGTATGTTTTGTGATTTTTGTTGTCTTTGAGGTACGTACACTAACTTTTGTCCCTGCACAATGTGATGAGTTTTTCTTCCCTGAAAGTACATGATCTTACCACTACATTGTCAACCTTGGGCTTTTTTCTGGTTTCAGTCGCTATGTAGTGTGTTTCGATTTGTCTAGGTTGGAAGAACATCATGACATGCTTCATCACCTAAGTTCAAATTGGCCAAAGTGTGGAAAGACTTGTGTTGGTTGCCATTTGTCAGAGTTAGTAGTACAACTAGGTAAGTTAGTTTTTATCTGCTTTTCATCATCTTCTCCTCCAGGTTCACCACTCTTCACCTCACAGCCAAAGAACAAGGAAGTGTCAGAAAGAGCTGACCTTCTGCTCGAATGCAGTGTTGCGAACAACCCACTGCCGGACATTCACTGGTTCTATCCACCAGCTGTTGCCAAAAATCGCCTGACCATTGTCACCCAGGAAACTGGACTAAGTACTCTGAGAGTCTCACCGGCTTTGCACTATGACAGCGGCATGTACGTGTGTGCTGCACATAACCAAGTCGGATTGGTTGAGGTGAATGTCACCGTTCAAGTAACAGGTAAGCTTTGCAAAGAGGGCATACTGTCATTAAGTTTTTGTCATCCTGCTCTTTTGAAAATAGATGGAAATCAAACATCTAATTTGGGAAAAATTTAGAAAGAGATAAAATTTCTGAAAGTTAGTAACTATTGGATTTTTTACCTCCCAAAGTGATCAATATTCGTAAGTCATCAGAGGCTGTACTGCAAAGTATCATCATACAGTAGATAACACTGTGTGCTCCAGCCAGCATCATACTGTCATTCCAACAACTTGGGGGTCACATGTGTATCATGCCAGTATGTCTGTTAGTCCTCATTTCTGAATTTTTTTTCCTTTTAAAGTGAAGAAAATGGAGATTTATGAAATGAACTGTTCCAAAAATATCTTGATTTACATACTGGAAATGTTCTAAGCACTATTTTGCTTGGGTTTTTCCTTTGAGGTCTCCGATGAGCCTTTATAGTTTGCTGGGTGTGAGGCTTTTACATATAATGGCTGTATCTGTGGTTTTTGTCTGTCATCTGTTGTGTTTGTGTTAATCACATTCTGGTGTTAGAGGTCATCATCTGTTGTCATAATTGTTATTATGATAGTGCTTATTGTGTTGTCGTAACCAAAATTGTGTGGGTTGTACCATTTTCAGCATTTAAAAGAATCCGAAGGTGGCCAAGATGATGGCCACATTAGAGTTGAGAAATGAAGCAGCATAACCTACTTACAAAAAATGCTCACAAGCAATTTTTTTTCTCATGATAATTTGTCCAAATTTCCACATGAAATCCAATTCTCATGAGATTCTCATGAGCTCTTCAGCTGTGAATGTGATTGCATTACCATGGGACTGTCTCAGGTGTCAGTGAGGCAGCTGACAGCTTTCGAAGATGTTGTCAGTTGGTTAGGTCTAGCAAACAACTGAGGGTATGTTGCAGTACTTTTGAACGGTGTGACTGTGTGTGCTTGCTTGCTCAGGCCTCCATCACTGTGCGTGCATTTCTGTTGTATGTAGATATGCCTCCATTGTAGTACGTGGCGAGCTGCTCTTTACAGCATGCCACTGGGTCTCTTCATTTTGCAACTTTTTATATCACTTTTGTGACTTGTGTTTCTGCTTCTTCAGCATCTCTCACAAAGAGCATCGGTGAAAACGTAACTCTGACCTGTCCGGAGGTGCCGTTTAAATCATACGCTGCACAGTGGCTCTTTGCGTCCGAAGTGAAGGGTGAAACGGAGACGAAAGATTTGAATCAAGATGATCGTCACGTCAAGGAAGGACTGAAACTTAACATCAGCGTTGTGCGTTTCACGGATGCTGGTGTTTATGAGTGTATCGTGGTGGACAAGACACAAGACCGTGTGGTGAAGAAGACCAGTACATTGGTCGTAACAGGTAGGTGGTACCATGCTAAAGTTTGGATTAGAGTCTTACTGGATTAGAGATTATATCACAGTTCGGTGTCTGGGTCTGAGGTGAAATAGTGGGATACACATCAACCTCGCTTCCTATACATGCGTGCAAGGCTGTAGGTGAGGTAAACGGAATTGCAAAATAATTGCTTTGTCAGTCCCCTTTGGACTAGGTTGCATGTCCTTCGCCAGGAATGAGTCGGCACATTGCAATTCTCTGACCATCTCAGTGTATGCATGTGTGCAGTCAGACATTTTGTTTTGATGGTTCTATGAATGGGCTATGGTACTCTTGCTGTGTTTGCAGCGTGTAGCTATTGTGATTGTGTGACAGAATTTTTCTCTTCACCAATACAAAGTAGACTGTACAAGCTTTCATTTGGCTTGTTGGTGTGGAAAATTGAAAGAGTGAAGGGAAAGCAAGAATTTTTGTGTTTTCCAAATCGCAAAGAGCTTTGTCAGTATGGGGCCTCATGGGAGGTAGTAGATTGTTTGCAGGAACATCACCTTTCTAAACCAATATATAGATGGAATTGTTATCTTCGTACTTTAATTGTATCCTTGGATTGTCAGAATTTTTGTCAAGTGCTAAATGAAGGGATTTTATGACCGTCACCTTTGAAACACTTGGCTTCTTGCAAAAGAATCCTTCTGTAAATTGCCACAAGAAAGTGATTGCACATTTGGATCTTGAAAGACAAACTATAATTGTAGTCTGCTCCTAACAATACATGCCATGAACTTGTACCCATGCAGGGACTATAGCTAATTCTGTAGCTATTGCTTGTAGGTAATATGCATGTACAGGTATGTAAGCTTATGTGAGCACTGGAGATAAACATCTCATTGATGTCTGTATGGGTATGAATTGTGGGGATAAGGCCAACAACAGTAATACACAAACAAGAAGCTTGTTGTATTATACACAATCTTGTGAGTTTGCAGCCGTGGCTCCTTAGCTGGTTAGCGTGTGACTCCATAGCCATGGCGCTGTGCAGTACATACGCTGGCCACCAAAGGGAGGTACACAATCATGCCGGTTTGTCACCTTTAGCCAGGGTCTCCCTGACAATAGACCCATATGTTATAAGGCTATCATGGTTATATAAAGGTAACAGCCAGGCAAAATTCTAAGGAAACTCCTAGTAACCATGAGCTGCAAGTACATAGTGTAGGCCCATACACAGTATCCTTGTATGCTGAATGTGTAATAAGCTGGCTGACTTTAAGAAGCCACATGTGGCTCCCCATGCTTGCCAGCTGGCCCTATGCATGTAGGTCTGTGGCCATTGTGATAATCAGCTGCATGCATGTACTACCTACCCTCATGGCGCAGGATTGACCTAAATACACATGTGCTAGGATTGCTGCAGGTGCATTCAAATTCCTGGTGACACCTCCTTTGCTAATTCAGCCTTTGTATTTACGATTGTCTGTGGTTTGAAAGGGCATTGCTGCGTATTGCCTTTTCTTTCTCCCATGTCACTCATTTGCTCTCTTGCAATCTGAAACCTCAACATGACGGTTTGTTAATAATCTTTGAAGTGGCTGCTGCACTTTGGAAGTTTCAGGTGCTTGCTAACTTATCTGTCTTCAGCCGTCATTGCTATGCGCTGGGTCCTGAAGACTACACATACAGGTCTACCCTCATTAACACATAAACCCCACTAGCTAATAACTTTCCAACTGCTCAAATGGTGTCCATATAAAATGTATGTGCCGGCTCCCTCGATAACAAATAATTTTGTTAGTGCATAAAATTTGTTTGCATTTACACATTCTCGGTCCCAGGTGAAGGTGTTTCCTTGTTAGCAAGTAATGTTGATTGAGAAGGTCCGCTTGTCGCCGCTATTTCTTCAAACATGATGGTTGTTTTGGTGCCAGTTACTGCGGTTTTGCTCCATGTGGACTGGGTACTGCTGGTGCCTGCAAGCCCAAAGGAAGACAAAATGTTGTATACTGGCTGTGGCGTGTCTGCACAGTTGCGAAAAAGCATCTACGTTGGCAGTGCCAACATGCGTAACACAACTCGCTGACAAGGCACCAGTAGGATGTGGCGAGACTCGTTAACATTCAGCTTTCCCTGTCTGCAAAAGAGAAAGTGTTGATCATTTGAACCTCCAAAAGCGGGAGTAACATAAAGGACACTGCTTCTAAGGAACTTACTGGCAACAATTTACACTGTTTTATAAGCAATTTACACTGTTTTATAAGCAATTTACACTGTTTTATAAGCAGAAAGAGAACCTTCTGTGCACATACAAAAATGGATCTGAACGTGTCAAGAGAGAACATCTATGTGAAACACGTTGGCCTAAGCTGAATATGGCGCTTTTATTCGTTCAGGAATAAAACAGCAAAGAGAAACTTGTTCAAATCCAGTATTGTGCAATCATATCAGATTCTACAGCATATTGTGCCATATGCATGTTTTTGAGTGACCTAGGTTTGGCTAGAAAACGCTTGCAAATTGATGTTTAAAGCTCAGAGCATTGTAATTTAGCTGTTTGAAGCTGGTTTCAAAGCCACTATACCATTCAAAACCCATTCTAAAACCCACCAGGACCAAAAATTTATGCTTATGCAAAAACAAACTGTGTGAGCCTAAACAAGGCAACAAGCACGGCACATTGTGTGGTTTTATAATTCAGTGGGATTGCATACCAGAGGAAAGGTAACAACGTTGCAGACAGCGCCCATTCTGTGTATGCGGCTAACACTTGTCCTCTGAACTTTGAATCAAGTTGTGGCTCAAAATGGGCATAGGGACGAAAGGAGCTACCATTTTTGAGTTAAAAACCTTTTTTATAGCTCTCTTCAAAGTTTAAAGTTCAATAATGTTCATGAAGCAAATGAAGCTCTCAAACTTGTTTGAAGCTTTTATCAAAGCGGAGGTCTTTTAGCCTAGAGTGACCTCAATAACACATAAAAATCGTGGAAAATTTAGCATCAATCCATTAACCCTTTGACTACTGTATATAAGTGAAGGGGTCATATGTAACCTATAGAACTATTGCTGATTTCCTTAAGCCTTACTGTTGCCCAGGATAGCCATGCTTCTCATGGAGCCTTCTATGTGTATCAGGTGTACTGGCAAATCTAGAGAGACAAATTTCGACCACTGTTAATATTGGAAGTTGTTGAGATTCAGCCCATCAAAGTTATTGCTTTCTCTCCTTGTACTATGGCATCGTGCAGATTTGTGCACGCCTGAAGATGGGTTTGATAGGCTTTATGAGCTGGAGGGTTCTGAAGAGCCCTAGATGAACTGGAGTCCATCTACGATTAGTGTGTCATTGTTGGAGGAGTCAACGCCGAGCTCGGTCACCAACCACTCTCTAATAGAGTTTAGGATCATGGGACAACCGAGAATAAGTCAGACAAGTCAAATGTTTGTCCAGTTGCACCAGTGCACAATGATGAGCTCTCATCCTCCTCTGACATAGACCCACCTCCTCTGCGAGGACGCTTATGGTGGTAGACGAAAGCTATTGTCATACGGTGTTAAATACAAAATATGCACTGATTTAGACATTTTCAAGCTGAAAATAGTCTATGCCAATTTGCATACAATCCCTCAGTAGTCAACAGGTTAAGAAGTTATTTCATTAACACATTAACCTCAGTTGCAAGTAGTTTTTCCACATCTGAGCAATAATATATATGGGCTAACGGGTCTAGACCTGTGTATACATGTACACATCTGGTTTAGATGTACCCCATGGCCAGCAGAAATTGGAGGCTAAAATATTTCTAGATATTAATAGCAAGTACAGAGTTGAGGCTGGGTTCAGAGGGAGGGTTACTCTACAGAAATTGTTGAGAGTGATTATCTTTGTACTTTTTCATGTGTTCTCTCTTCAGGCCCACCAACTATTGACAACGTTTCTGTTCAAAATTACAATGGCTTCGTTGTATTGTCCGTTGTCGTCTACGGCAACCCACGGCCCAAGATCCAGTGGAGGCGGTATGGCAAGCCGGTTGTCTTGGATGCACGAGTTACGCAGCATCCGAACGGCTCCTTGACAGTGTGTGACGCGGCGGAGAGTGACACTGGGAATTACACCCTAACAGCACAAAATGCGTTTACTTTGGCCAGTGCTTTAATTCAAGAAACTGTTCCCTGCTGCGGTAAGTCGATATCTTTGTATGTGTTTGTACTGTTTTCCAGTTCCTCTCAGGGAATGCTTTTTTTTCTACTGTTGCTGCTGTCAATATTACCATCAGTGATTTTCTGCCTACGTATTGATTGTCTATATAAGCGGCAAGATAGCACCATGGTGATTCCGGCTGTTCACTTTGGCCCTAAATCGAAGCATTCTGATATTTGAGGCTGCACTGCACGTATGTTTGGCCTGGCCAGGAAAAATAGCAATTCCATGAGTTGTGGCCAGTAGGGCCTGCCTAGAGTAGGAATCGGAAGGGACTGGGAGCCAGCACCCTGCTGCTTGGACCATGGTAACGATCGACATCGGATCTCTCTCTCTCTCTCTCTCTCTCTCTCTCTCTTTCTCTCTCTCTCTCTCCTCTCTCTCTCTCTCTCTCTCTCTCTCTCTCTCTCTGCAATCATGGTTATGTGTCAAAGTAAACTGCCCCATCCTTTAAAAAAAACTGTACTCCATTCCCTATTCTATTCATGCACCCCTTCTGACGATATACACAGGCAATCAAAGTATTACTTACTTCCTTGCGCTCCACACTAGCTACTAGTCTTTCTCTAGTTTCAAAAAGGAAAAAAGGAAAAGAAGAAAAAGAAAAAAACTCATGACTCGTCAACAAAGCCACCATCATTATCCCTAAACTCCAATGGTGGTTGAGAAGGGTGCAGTGGATAGCACTTGTTCATCTTGTTGTCACCTTTCTCATTGCTCAGGGAACATGTCATGTCACGTCCAGTTTACTGGCAATACTTGCTTTACGATGGCCAAAAAAATGAGGGCCCTTCACATATTTTGTGTATGCATGCACGCCTGCAATATCTGAATCCTCTGCTTCATTGACATCTTTGTCTTCCTGTAAAGATGGGTAAGAAAATGTTGAACTGCTCCTGTCATTGACCTACCAGAAACAGTGACAGCATCCTCCTGTCCACCCGTAGAAATGACAAAAACTGGGCCTCTTGTGAACTCTCTGATCGAGCAGGTGCATACAAAGGTGACATGCCATTGTATACAAATCTACATTCAGCCCACTGGCAGAGACAATCAGCCCGCTGCCAGAGACAGTCACCTTCTAAAAATCACTTTGATGTTATTTCTGCTTCGATTTTGACAAACGACCCCTCGTTGGAAAACAAAGAGCTTCAGCTTTCACAATGCACAGCTTTTGTCTTTATCCTGTCACTGGTTGGCCCTAGAAATGGAGTTGACGGTGTGCTCATCAGCCAGATTGTAGCAACGCATTGTGATCATATGTCATGGCTCATATACATCACTAGGATAGGCGGAATCGCCGTGGTACAAAGCTCTAACAGATTTAACCAGAGGGTTGTGAGAATGATCACAAGACCATAAGAAGGAGAAGGAAAGAAGAAGAAGAAGAAGAAGAAGAAGAAGAAGAAGAAGAAGAAGAAGAAGAAGAAGAAGAGAAGATCGTTTGTGAGGAGGGTTTTGATATAATACAAAGATAGCAAGAAAAGGAAAATTAAAGCAAAATTTTCTAGAGAGAGATGTTTGTGTCTGTTTGGAGAAAGACTGAGAAGAAGCTCATTTACGTGATTTTTGTGGTCTTTGCAGAAAGCTGGACTCCCCCGAGTCCCAGTGGTACCAAGCCACCAGGGGGCAGCAGCGGTGGTGGCAGCAGCAGCAACACAGGCGTTATTGTTGGTGTCTCTGTGGTTGCCGTCTTCGCAATTATCGTGTTGATCATTTTAGGTGTTTATCGATACCGAACTGGTGGCAGCTATTATAAGAAGGGGGCTGAGCGCCGTGTGAACCGTGAAACCACGACAACCACCACCGCTTCAATGTACACAAAGCGCGCAGACAGTGTTGCTATCGGCAACCTTCAGGCTGTTGAGGATGACATCAAAGGTAGTGGCTTTGCATCTGTCACCACAACCAGTGAACCTCCGAAGAAATCCACACCTGCTGCCAAAGATCCAAACGATCTGTCAGGAACCGGCCTTGCGCTACAAACGTCTGTCTGAACCAAGCTGGCATTTTCTCCATTTTGGTTAGGGGCTTGCATGGCTATTGTGGTGTGAGCTGGTGGTGAGTTTTGTCATTTCACCACCTGCCTCCTTTCCTGAGTCTTTCAGCTCTCCCTGCAAGCCTGGACAATGCAACAATGCTGAAAATCAATGTAGGTTTGAAGGTCTTCCTTGCCTTTCTCCACAAGCAAATAATATGCCAACAAATAAATTGGAAATATTTTCAATTACTTTCTTTCTTCTTTTCTATGGTCACCTGGAGAGTTTTGTAAAATGTAAAGAGAATTCATTGCTGCCTATTGCCAGTGTGTTGCATTTTGCTTTTGCATTTCGTGACTTTCTTTCTGATTTTGAAAGTTACAATATGCAGACACTTGTCTTTCTCATCAATTTCATACTGTGCTCTGAGCTACCGAAAAAATACTTATTTTATTTCCAATCAGTGCTGTGTTGATATGTTTGCTGCTGCAATGTGGGAATTATCTTGTAGAAGCTTATAAAGGGTACAGTATGTGAAGAAGCATTTTGCCATTGTCCAGTGCATTAGCTGATTTCTTCTTCTTGTTCTTCTTCTTCTTGTTCTTCTTCTTCTTGTTCTTCTTGTTCTTGTTCTTGTTCTTGTTCTT
>JAOWAW010107548.1:0-14220 GCA_028565695.1 Nicola tetela
CGCCCCCCCCCCACCCGCATGCATGTGTGGTCACACATGTGTGAGTGAGTGGGACAGTGTGTGCACATGTGTGCATGCATGTGTGTGCATGTTTGCACGCATGTGTCCATGTCTGTATGTGTGTGTATGTGTGTGCATGTGTGTATGCATGCGTGCATGTGTGTGTGTTAATTTGTACATACGTATCCGTGAGGAAGTGTGTTCCTTCATTCAGTTCTCAATCACCTTAAATGACAAGGCATGCATGTAGCCACACAGTTGCAAATCTCACAATCAAAGCAGTTAGTCTGCAGCTCTCTCATTCTGACCTTGCACCAAATGTTACATTCCATGCCAATACATAGATCAACCATGTACTAATTTCCCTATAACTAAGATCCTTGCAAATTTGTCAAAATGGCTCATGTAAAGTGTCTTAATTCAAAGATAATTTGAGGATCAGAGTCAGTGCTGCCTGATCACAATTAGTGCTTTGCATCTGGACCTCTCCAAAGCACCTCAACAGAAGGCCGGCTATGCTGCTGATAGAATATCTTACCTGTGCCACAAATGGAGTTGTGCCTGCGCCAATGCGTGCCATTGAGCTGCAACACCCAAGGCCGAATGATCGAATGTGCGTTGGATAGACCTACAAATAAAATGTACAGCAGGTCAGCTTTAATGAATGTGTAAGCGGGAGGAGATTTCATCAACAAAAATCTTTACTGAAAATGAAGCAAATGGTGCCACCATTAATTTTGTGCTCTTTTGTAGATGACCAGTACACATGCCTCCCCATTCACACAGGTGCAGACACACATATACTAGCAGGTTACTACATAAATGTATAACATCTTACTTATGGAGAGTACTAGTATTGCAGTATGCTTGATAAGCGAGCTAGAGTAGACAAGTGCATGCATGTATATAGCAAAAATGCACAATGGAATGTGGCAGGTTTTCTAGGATATTGATATCAAGGCCAATCTGTCACTGTACGTTCTGGACACATACACGTGCCAAGCGAGGACAAAAACAGAAGCTTTACTTCACCACTTTCAAAGTGCATTGGGTAAGTTTAAGAGCAGAAAATGTGAGAGCATGTCTCCTGGACTGCTCTCACCTCAGGTGTGTAGACGTAGGCCGCTTGAAAAGCGCCGGTGATGAGACCACGAATGCAGAAGATGAACACGAGAAGAACAATCCTGGGAGGAGAGAACACGCAGTGAGTTTCTTAACAAACTGAATGAGACGAGTTCTTCATTGCAGCAACAAGTTTGACCCAAGTAAGTCCTGGATATGCTGCATATATACTCTACAGGGCAATAGTTAGCCCTTTAACGTTTACAGTGCAATGTGGTTACAACCCATTCACCCAATTCCTCGCTTGAATGCTGTCAATGTAACATTAGAAGAAAATATTTAAATACAAATGTCACAGTCTATATTAGTATTCTATGGCAGTTCAGTGCACTGTGTAGCCATCCACAGCACTAGAAATGTCCACAAAGCCATGCATGACCAGAGCAGCTCAGAGCTCAGATGAAGTTTGCAAACAATTGCAAGACGAATGGTCGTCTTAGAGCAAGAGACCACGAAAACCAGAAGACAATGACATGCAACAACAACTGTAGCAAAGAACAAAAAGAAAAACAAACTGCTGGGATCTCAACATCTGTTCCAGGTTGCATAAGCCTATATTTGCAGGTGTGGGCAAGTGTACTTTAGAAATATAGCTATAGCCAGTTATAGAGCATGCCTTGGAGATGTTTGTATAAACTGTTGAAAATGCTCCGAAACCAAGTGTGTATGTTGTGAACTTTTTGCAGGTTCAGTTGAACCCTAATTCTGGCATCAGCCATCCATGAACTTGTGCAAGTATGAGTCTCTGCAGATCTATATGGCCATTTCCCACCCATACAACATATCAGAGCTGTTTTCTCACTTGCCTATCCACTTTACAGATAAATAGAAGAGAATAAAACACCGTAACTGCGGTGAACTCCAGCGAGAGTGTTCTCCGTCGTCCAATTGTGTCCATCAGGAAAACAGTCAGTACTAAGCCTGTAGAAGAGGATGGTTTGGGGAAAGAGAACGTTAAATGAAACTCTTAAAGTGCAAAAAAAACTTTTTATTTAAATTGATTCATGATCTCATTGACAATATTTGACAATGACAATGATCTCATTGACAATATTCAAAGGTTTAATGCTTCTAAGGGAAAAAGTGAGCTCGCCCAATAACAAAGAAATCTTGAAGATTGGTTGTGATAACACTGTGCATGCCTTTTTAATGACCAATGTTTCTCTTTATCTTAAGGAACGTATCACATGTTAAAATCATGGACCATTATGTCTGTCCATAATATAACTGTTTGATTTGTTTATACGTATGTATCGTTTCTAGGTATCTAAGTGTTTTTGGTCTAATAAGTGGTTATAAAGTCTGCTCATAACCATTAAGAAGTCCTTTGAGTTGGCAGCAAAAGGTAAACAAACCATACCTAAGGCTACCAATATCTCTAAATCAAGTCATTGTTTTTGCCTTCATGTGCTGCAAACTTGATGAATGTTTTCCACTTTCAACTCCATTTTCTTCTTCTGTCCGTTTTTTACCTGTCTGCGTTGTTTACTATGCCAACTTCAATGAATAGACATTTCAAGAGCTTCAAAAACGTTTTGGCTTAGAGTTGTTCTTCAGGTGAACTGTGCGGTAAGGATTATGTTTTGCTTATACGAACCTGGTATTTCAGCTGCTGTAGTCCAAAGAACCTGCAAGTAATCATCCGTTGTTAAGTAGCACGCCTTTTCACCCTCTGCAAGCTCATCTTAAGACAGAAAACAAAAGCATGACTGTAAAACAGTTTTTGTGAGAAAATCTGGTGCCAAAAAAAAAAAAAGACAAAATAAGTAAAAGGAAAATCCTGCAGCAGAGGTAGAATAGGAAAGAGTTGGAAACAAATTTACATAAATTAGTTAGCACTTACACACTGTCTGTGGTTTGCTATTATCAATGCTGCTTTCCTGTTGATAACTGGACTCAGCTTGCAATTGGCAGACACTCCTTTTCAGAGGTTCAATCAGCCTTGGCATGAGGGGTATCTTGTCCAGCTTCTCATTTACTAGTGGATAATCTCTATGATTTATGATACTGTGCTGCCCTGACAATAGCAGAGGTTGGTTAATATTCCGGCGACAATTTTGTCATTTTGGTGTAATTACGCAGCAATCTGAAATGACTCAATCTTCATTTCCTGTTCCTCTTAGTTAGCACAGTGCAAAGTCTGGACATGCAAGCGGTTTTCATTATATAAAATTAACATGTACACACAAACACACAATTAACATATACTATTTCACATGCATACACAGAAATGTACAGATATGCCATTTATCTTACATATACTATGTGAAGCCATTTACTCACAGTCCTAAACTCATAAAATGCATTCCTATTTTCCTTGCTTCCTATATCATATATCATATTGCACGTATCAAGAAGTTAGTATAGCACGGGACCACTTTGATGCCCAAGCCAGCATTTCATTGTTCCTTCAAGTAGTGCACTAAACCGCACCATTGCATGATACTTATCACACAATAGCACCCAACTTGAAGCATTCACAGTGCGGTTGTGCGAAGCCTTAATTAACACAATAGGTAGGACCACAATGGGCCCACTTGAAGAAACAATAGATGTGCCACTAGGTCAAAGAGTGCGCATGCGCAGGCCTTACTAACCCTGCCAGAAAAGTGGTCCAGAACTTCTTGATATGCTGGGTCCTGATAATAATTGTATATATACAATGTGTGAGAAGTACACGTAATTATCATATAGACAAAAACATGACAAAGCTTACCAACACAAGTCCCATTGATGACAAGGTCATTGGATAATACTTCAGTGGTGAGGAGAACTACTCCGTAGTACACAAATGCACATGCCATCCTGACGAATGGACAGTTTGGGTAGTCAGAATGTGGTGAGTGTCAACAATCGTGCTAAACAAGCAAGTCTAGATCTCTGTACATCTGTCTTCTCCCAGCTTGATGGGTGGTGTAAGTTGATTGTTACATTTGTTTTTCATTAACTCTCTTTCTTTTCTAGCTCGGTTCATCTGGCTGCCTCTCCCTCTTACTCTCACTAGCCCTCTTTTATAGGCATTTTATTAAAAAAAGGCCTTAATGTTCTTTATTCTTATAATTATTGTCCATTCCAGTCAACAATTTATTCTCCCTCTTTGCAATATAACTTTTGTAGTCATCTGCAGCATATGCAATGCGCACTCTGAGTGAATTGAAACAATTACAAAGGGCATTTTCTTATTCTCATGATTCCTCCAGCATCAATGATTGTAGAACACAAAGGTGAGTTTAAAAACAAGGGGTGATTTTCTTACCACACACTCCAGAGTAGGATTGTGGTTAGACCCATCTTCCACGGTGAAAACAAATCACGTAATCTCCTTCTAACCGCTTTTTTTTTCTTCCTCCTGACAGGACTGGTGGTCTGCTAAACATGAGAGAAGAGAAGGAAGAGTCAGATCATCACATGATACTTTTGAAAAGGACAGTCGTATATTGCCTCAGGAATCTGTTTTCAGCAGGACTGACATTAGATCATGAAGCAAACTTGTGTAATTTGTTCATTGTTCATGTGGCTCATGAAAGTGACAGGAGAGAGCAGTCAACACAGCATGTGCAGATTGCGTTCACACTACTGCATCCTCATGATACTGTTCTTGAAATCACTCTACTTATTGAGAATAGCACAGCAAAATCATCAATGCAAGAGGCACAGATTACGTATGACTCCTTTTTCTCCTGCAGAGATTTTCCCAGTGATGAGTCAGCATTATATATCTCAGGTCAAAGGCCAATCTCACAACATCTTCTAATCCACTGCAAAAGCTACTGTTGTCTTCTTACCTTTAACAGGGGCAGCTTCTCCGTATCACTCTTCTCAAACACTTCATCTTCCTGATCATCATCTTCAAGTGTTTCTCCGGAAGCAAGCTTTACTTTCTCTTCCTCACTGACTAATCGTCCGGGTGGTAGTTTCTTGCCATTGCTTTTGGCAATCCTCTCCAAGCACTGCCTTGCTCCGATGTAGTCACCAACAGACATAAGGTAAAATGCTGACTTGGAGAAGAGCTGCAGGAAAGGCAAAATGTTTTTTAGGTTATCATGATCACTCAGAATTCCAAAGAATGGTGCTTCAAAAATAGCTGATAAGGCATCGAAACTTTTTCCGTGCATCAGGCAGATATAAGTACACGCATCAAGACTTAAGTATTTATGAAATGTTGAGCTTGAGGATTCTTGATGAATAAACTTTAATGAGGACAATAGCTGAGAAAGAAAAAAAACACAAAGCAAAGCCTTCAATCTGAAGATTTTATTTGACGATACAAGGGTGAAGAATTTCAGATGGACTTAGATGGGTTGTCAATGATAATGTTTTCTCAGGTGGACTTAGATGGGTTGTCAATGATAATGTGTTTTTTTTAGTTATTTTTTCTGTTCATGAATTTCATCATGAGGACGGCAAGTTAAGCTCTGTAATGTATATATTTCGTGAAGTTAGATTGAGGAAAGAATCCAGGAAACAATGTATGTTTGGTGGACTAACGAATCATGTGGTCAATGTTATGACATCACAAATACAAAAAGTGAGCTTTACGACTTTCTCAAAGTGAGCACTTCATCTCTGGTGTCTGTTGAGCTATCCACCTGAATTTTGTGGCCATGTTGGCAGCATGAAATGGCAAAAAGGGCATGCATATGAGGTTTCTACGCCAAATTTTCTTTCTATTCTTAGTGGATGGATTCTCTAATTAAACTTTCACTTGAAATCTTAAACTTTGGACCATTCTAAGTCTACTTTGGAGCATGATTCCAAAAATCTGGGAGGCGCTTTTCTTTGTTGTGTTCATGCCACCAGCATCCTCAGAAAATTCAGGTGGACAGCTCAACTGATAATTCGTTCTAAATGACTGAGTACTGAAGGTTATGGAGCTTCAGATGTTGATACGATACTCTGGAGAAAGTTGCACATCACACAGCTGCCCTTTATCTCTGAGAGTGTGTAAAGTGCTCATAAACAACTTTTGCGTTAATTCAAGGGAATACAAGATATTATTGGCTCGACTGCGCAATGAGCGTGCTCAACAACCAGAGTTGACATGGCAGGTGGACGCTCTCAAGTAAATGATCTCAAAGCTTCATCCTGGTGTTGAACATCTTTTTCAGTGCACATTGCCAAGCCCAATATAAAAGGACGAGGTGATTTAGGGATATCAGGTTGGATGATGCATTAAAGTATCTGACTCTGACCTCTTTTGGGTACTGGGTTCAAATCTGCCATGGGCCACAAATGTCAGAAAGTTTGTGGTTTCTTCCTTACCCTTATCCGAGGGTTTCCTCTGGGTTCTCTAGTTTCCTCCCTCTCAAATCAAAAAAGAAGTCACCCTGAACACTCTAAGCAGTTGTGCAACAGCTTGCTCCCCTACAACCAAACTTGGCATTGCATTGCTGAAGGGTGAACCCGGCTGCTTGGGTGGGAAGTGTTGTGGTTGTTGAAATAAATCTCTGCATCTAATAGACTACAAGCCACCACAATGGTGGGGGCTGGTCTGGGAGGACTTCCACAGCACCGCTTGACCTAACTGGCAAGTGATTAAAAAAACAATGCATCCCCCCGGAATTAATGGTGAATAACATCCTTTGAATAAGAGCCTTGACTATGAACATTTTGGAGTTTATTCACTAGCAAATCCGTGAGCTTGCTCTTTAATATAAGGAATAAGTATATATCTCAAAAAGGACATACAAGCAAATAATTAAAGTACTTTTAGGAAAGAATTATTTGTGAAACATAACACAAGCTGAAAAACATATGGGGACAAATGGAATAAATTATTCTTTAAAGAATATAATTATTGAAGCTAAATTGAAAAATATTAAAAAAATTAAACAGTGCCTGTATAAGCTTATCATACAAAAAAATGCTGCATTTGGTAAGTTGTAGTAGCAGTGAAATTCCCCCACAGCACTCCTGTGACATTTTGTATTCACAACCAGAATGACAATGAACTTCACTTGACTTTCAATTGAGTGGTAAAGTCTTTTCTTTCTCTGTTGAAATCTTTATGAGCCTTACCGCGAATACGGGCACTGCCAGCAGGATTGGAATTGCACTAAACCAGAGCAGGTAGCGCCAGTTGAAATTTGGCATAACCACCATGGCAAGAACAGCCTCAAACATCGTGCCAATAGCCCAAAACATCTGCAAGAATGCATAACAAGATAAGAGAAGGTCTACTCAGCCTTGGATAGAAAATTAATCTAACTTACTAACAACTCACATCCAGAAACTAGTTTTAACACTGAGAAATATTTTTTCTAGTGAGACTATGTGCGACATCACCTGGATAACTGACACAAAAGAGTGACAGAAATACTGCAGTCAAGAATAGTAATCATCAACAATCACAATGGACACAACTAACTGACAGTTGCAACCATATAATTCTGAAAGACAACAGTGGCCATTCAGACTTTGCTGGTGCAGTGAGATCCCACTTAACTGCACACATTTGTTGTGAAGAAAAATATCTGGATAGGCAGGGGTACCAGATAAGTGAATAGCTCACACCATGCAAGTAATGTCTATGGTGCATATTTGTTTCTGAGATCTCATGGTATTTGTATTTCTCGCCAAAATATCAGGATAGAGTATTATTTAGGTTAATTGCCAATCCTAACCATTGCAAAATGGGGCTCTAGACCTACTTGAACAAATATCATCCAGCGACTCCGTGTCTTTGATGGCAGAAACTCAGCAAAGTACGTAATCCTGTAGAAGCAATTAAGATGGAGTCAAGAATTCAAATCAAATTCAAAACGAATGTTAAAGGAGACACACACAACTAAAAAATGAGTTGAGGCAATCTATGTTTGGGAATGAACAGACTGTACAGCCCTGTTAAATATCAGACATGCAGTGCTGGTAGCATTTTCATGAAGAACACCACTAGTTGGAGACATGATTTTGGCAAATTTTATGGTAGCACCAATCTTCAATACTAGTGAAAATTTGGTGAAAGCCCTGATACATTTGGTGCTTTCTGTATGGTGCCATCTCAATTCAGCAGTAAATCAGTAAAATGCCCCTGGACCATTTACCAAGTTGCTGGTCCATGGCCTGGGCAAACTAGACATAACAGGAAATAGCCCATGGCCCTTGTTCCCTGCGTGCATATACGTTTGAATTCATCTATCAGTACGATTGCAGTGCTCCGGGTGCAGCGCTCCATAAACCAGAACTTGAAGCCATTTTATTATTATTATTTCAGTCATATATCCTCAGATATTGGTAGAAAATCTGTGCGTGTGTCACTGGATTTCGGTAAATTTTGTACTGATTTAGTAGTTGGTGAAAAAGGAGTTAAATCAGTAAGTTGCCGATTTCATTGGTAATTTGGCAACACTGAACTGTGTGTGACTCATTTTTGTGTAAGCTATTACCTACTAAGAAGAGCATGCTCTAAAATAATTTTTTCTTGTTGAAATGCTGTGAGGGTGTAAAAGGAGGAGAAGTGGGCAAATTGCATTGCACTCCCCTTAGTAATACTCTCAACCCCCAAAATGAGTAAGGACAGTTTAATGCACCATTCCAATGTAAGATCTTTTCCAAATGTTACTATGCTGACACATATGCATGGAAATCCCTTGTGCAAATACTGCAAGCTGTCTGCAGAATTTCTTGGACTGGCCCCGTATGTATGTGTATATATATATATATATATATATACTTATATGTATATATAATATAATATTAGCTCCGAACTGTTATGTGTTTTGCACTGTGTCAAAGAATTGTTTTGTGCTGACCATTTTATGTTTGGTTTGGCTAAATCATCTTGATCTGTTGTTGAGAGTCGCTTTTGCTGTCGTTTTCATTGTTTTTTTTTGGGGGGGGGGAGGGGGGAGAGAACCTTATGATTAGCAGCTCTGCTACTGGGCAATCCTTTTTAAAATTATTCAAATAATAATTATATAATATAATATAATATTATATATAAATATGTATATATATATATATATACAATAGAACCTGAGTTGGATGTTCCTATCTCTGCGCATGGAAACTAACGAGGGTTCTTTTATACTTAGAACCAACTAATAAAAACCCGAACACCGACTCTTGTCCTCCAAGTAAGAGTCCCTCACATGATTCCATGATCCAAAAGGATGCTTTTATTTCTGTATAAAAGTCATCTTTCAACGTATGAAAACCACCTTAGGATGTATAAAAGTCATCTTAATAAAAGCCACCTTTTTAGACTTCGATTGTCAAAAGATGACTTTTATATAGAAATAAAAGCATCCTTTTGAATCATGGAGTTGTGTGTGGGTTTTATTAAGGAGGTTCTAAATTTATAACATATAGTATATATACATATAAAATGTTATGTTGTCAACTGCATGAGTGTGCAATATTGCAGCACTATCTAAACTGTTCCTATTATTCAACAACTGCAAAATGTACATGTACCAGTTATTTAACAAGAGTGTGTAACCATGACAACCATGACAAACCATCTGTCTTTTCTAGTTCTAAGCATGAAGGAGTGGCATACTTCATAAATATTATCACGTATGACTCCATTTATTTAAACGTTTGGCAGAATCCAGCCACTAGGCATCCAACATACTGCGATCATTGACTTACGATTGAGGTAGGGAGGCAAGATTGACACCAACCAGGAAGCGAAATACAATTAGCCATGCATAAGTTGGGGCAAACCCGCTAAGAATGCCAAAGAAACCAGTGAGAAAGGCCGAAATCAAAAGACTCTGCAAACACAGAAAAAGACAACATTCCCAAACCAGATGAATAGTGCTTCCTGCAAAGAATTATTGCTTGCAGAGGAATCCTGACCCACTATTAAGCTTTTGTTTTGTGACATTTGTCTAGGATTGAGAATGTTGTGAAAATCATTTATTGATTGCTCCAACAACTTCACTGAGAACCAGTGGTGTTTGTTTACCCTGTGACGTCCAAAGCGGTCAGATATCCATCCATAACCCGTCGCTCCGATAAATACTCCAACAAAAACAATCTGTAAAAATGAATTAAGGAAGGCTTCAGTTTAATCATTGTGTGAGAACACCACATGGAGACACCTGATATTAGCATCCAAAAAGGGTTTGTTGTGAGAAACACCCTCCTTAATCAGAAGCACGGGCAGTTGCTGAGGCCAGTACATAATTAATATGATTCAAACGATTGTGTTAGAGGTTTGATCTTACTGTGGATATTAATGCCATCTCCACGTCTGTAAGGTCAAATTCACATTTTGCTGCCGGTGCAAGGAATGCCATCAGCATCATCTCCATGGCATCCGCCATCTTGGATGGAAAAAGCAAAACAAAAGATATCTGTGTGGCTGGTGTCTGTGTGAGGTAGAAGAGTTACTGAAAATTATTTTATCTTATAAGACAAGTCGACTCAGCTCACTCTCTCTTCGTCATCACTGTGTCTAGTCTCACGTTGAGGTTTTTCTCAGATCTGCAAGTAGGCTTTATATAAACAATATGATCAGATCACCACAGTGTACTGATTCCCTGGAGCTGTATGGTCATCATCACTGTGGGAAGTCACAACATGGCGGTTCCAGATGTTGGTTTTCTTTGTGTTGATCTAGAATGCTATACAGAAATTTATGCAAGAACAGGATTCTTGTCTTATAGTATGGACACAGCTTACACATTCATGTACACTGCATGCACTTGTGCATGGCTCTGTGCAACCATGCAAAGAGGCCCAATCTTTTAGTAGATGATTCGTATACAAAACGATGTGCACATATGAGTTGTTCTGTCTCATACTGACTAACAGCTCAATCTCTGGCCATTTGAAATTTTAAGAGTCTGTTCAAGGTGCGCAGATACTCACCCACAGCATACCCGTGAAGAGAGACATTTTCAGCTGGTACCAGCCGAAGCCAATTATGTTGATCGCTTCCCCAACGGTGAAGACCTCTGCAAGAGCAAGACCAGTCAGTGTGAACAACCTAGCGCTGAGTCTGGGCACGAGGTGCAGCAAATTAAACCAAACGGTCAGCTTCACCAGGTCAGCAGTTATTACTATACAAATATGCATCTGATAACAATGTGAATCATTACCGCTAATATTACAGATCTTGATGTGCAACTGACGAATTTTCAAAAAGCCTGTACACTCAGCGTCTGCTCCAAATACTTGCAATAATTAATGCCCTCAGCTATACCGATATTCAAATAATTATTAGTCTTTCAGCAGCCTATCAGCCAGAGGGATGAAGGTACGATTACTACGGCTAGTATTTAAATTCTGCAAATTTTAAAGGTATACACGACTGATACTGACGGCACTTCGAGTTGTAATCTGTGTACGTCGACGTCAGACGTAAGACTTGAACTTGTCTTGAACGTTAACAGACCTGAGGTTACGTCGAATTCGTCTCAAGTCTGGTCATCTACATCTCTAAACCTCAGATTAGTAATAATTATTATGCATAATTATGATAATTTTTTTTGCAGCTTAAAAACAGTAACTCATGATAATTACACTGATCCGTATGCTGAAGTACCACACTCTTACTTCCGCCTGCAGCTGGTAAGGTGGTGCTACTATCAATGAGAGAAAACGGTACCGGCCCTGCGAACTGCAGATCGCTATATAGCACATCGAGTATCATTCACAATTTCATCGGTAGACTTCGGCTAGACTCGATACTAGTAAGTAGAGGCTGAAGATGCAATGTGCTGATCTCTACAGGCTTTGTAATAGTGCTAACAGCGTTTGCTCTTTACGGGAGCTTCAGTAGTGTGACCAACAATGTTAAAATGCTCCTCTAGATCTTCTCACCTTCGCGCGTAGATTTCTCCTGCGCCTCTTGCTGTGAGTCGTCGAGGCGAGTTTCGAATTCAGCGGAGTCTTTCTCCCGAAGCATCGTTTTTGTGTGCTCTTATGCAGTCACCACGTTGACCAGATTCTTCCCGAGTAACGGAGTTACGCGAAACGAAATCCTTGGTGACTGGCCGCCGGAGTCGAGCAAAACTGTTATGTATCAATAGACCGTCTTAGTAGCACTGGTGTCCGTCTTCTAATTTGCTCTTGCTGCAACGTCGACAGAGTGACAGAATGCAGTCTGGGAGTCGTCGTTCGGCGAAGCAAATTAATATTTATTCTCCTAGGCCAGGAACTACCTCAGTCGGCTCTTTGGTTTTCCTGAATGACCATTACTGAGGGCTGTGAGGTGGTGGAAAATCAATGAAGTGACATCTACGAGTTGTCATGATGACTCGTCACCAGCCATTGTGATTATCCTATGGCCACTGTCACAAGTCCGGCTGCGCTTCCCTGTCTTCCTATTGGTGTTAGGATGCCGGTCATGCTCCTGGCTATCGTCCCCTGGCTTTCATGGCCAAAAGGGAGTCGATCGATTTGAACTGGAATAGAATCTTGTCAATCGACAGTGAACCATAGTAAAACTACGTGATGGTTGGCCATGCAGCCCCGATGACCGATCTGGGGACGAACTGATAACCCTAGCGCCGCGCCTTCGACCTTCGTGGACCACGATAACGTTAGTAGTAGTAGTAGACCGATAAAACGTTGGAAGGATTGATTGGTAGCCTACCTGCTCGTATCATAATTGATCATCATGAGATTTTCTGTATGGCCATGGCCGCGGGATTGTGTTTGGTATCTTGATATTTTATGCCCAGGCTGATGCCAAAGCAATACTATTGCCTATAAACAATATTACAACACATGTAGGACACGGTCATGCATGGAAAGCAGCGCTTACCTCGAGAGCGCCGCGTTTAGTAAGGGCAGCACCTGGCCATATGCGTGACTGCCTAACTTGACGTCTCACCACGTGTATTGGCATACTCAGCATACTATAATAATACCCCACGGCCGCAGGATATTTTTCATATAATAATAAATATACGTGTACAAGTGCACCACACGTGTAGCGACATGTACGTAAGGCGGCTTGATCCTACTCCTCGTGCATTTCTCTGCGATCACACTCGCTGACTGCTGCGAAATAACACCAACTGTGCCCACATCCATCGCATAGGATACCTTCTAAACCAATTATCCACTAGTGAAGCAGAAAAGTTGCTACAGGAAGAAAATTATGTTGCATCTTTGAATTTATAGGATTTGAGCAAATAAAGACAACCTTCATAAGACATCGCAATATAAAAATAAGTTCTACGGAATGTTGGATAATTTTGCAGCGTCATTTCCCAAAAGAATAATGGTATTCAGCAGAACTGAATTATCTATCATTGACAAAAATAAAAAATTTCCAAACTTTCTCAGCATGACAACCCCATGTGACAGTGTGCCATGCGTGAACAGGGTTCAAATACAAATCAAAACAAAACGCTGGCTATGCAAAACAATCATCCTCCTCAAAGTCGTGTAGATCAATGTAATCACACCTGCCCAACGGAAGGGAACGAAAGTCATTGTTGTTTGGAGAGAGTGCAACGAAAGCCTCGGGATCCAATCTTCCTTGCCTATTAGGCACAGTGTACACGCGCCGGTCGTGCATCGGGGACGTTTTTCTTGTTCCACCTCCACTACCATCCCCATCACTGACCATGGTTATCTCAGTGGGGTGATCTGTATGCAGAGGCAGGTCACTTGACACTGAATTGGTCAGCGGCATCATTCTCCATAGCGAGTTAGAGTACAGACTCTGCCCGAGCAGAAGGACGCCATCAGGATGGTCTTTTACCAGTTGTGGTTGGCTAACAGAGCGGTGAAGTTTTCGGAATTTTCTGCCAAGGATAATGATGGCGATGAGGAGAAGGAGGAAGAAAGCGGCCAGAGCAATTGCAAAAATGTCTTCTGTTCTAGGAAATCCATTTTCACTGATGATGATGTCACCGGGAGGAGCTGTAGTGCTGAAGTTCGTTGTGTGTATGGTGCTATTGCCTTCTTTTGGTGATCCTGGTTGAGTTTGCTGTTGATCAGAGGATGATGAATGCGTAGATGATGTCATCACACCTGGGTAATTGTTATCCAAATCACTGCCCGTGCCTGAAGGTGATGAATCATAATTCACAGAGGCAGATGTCAATAGCCCTGATGAATCTGTGTGTGTGTGTGTGTGTGTGTGTGTGTGTGTGTGTGTGTGTGTGTGTGTGTGTGTGTGTGTGTGTGTGT
>JAOWAW010107559.1:0-14218 GCA_028565695.1 Nicola tetela
TTCAACAGCAGGTTTTGCATGCTGAATAGTGTGTTGTAAAATTAATGTTCTTTGTGATCACATGCCCTGATCTTGTCCTGTTTGCTCATGCTTGTTGTATTTCATGTGTGTCTCATCAATTATAATTTTAAGGCACACATTTTGAGGATTGTACAGTTGATTTGAGTATGATTTGCTGCTGACGGAAATGGCCTGTCCAGCATGATAATGACATCTACCATAAACAACAGACTGTCATATAGTGAACTATTGCAGCAATGTGACGCTAACTATCATAGTGGTCACAGCTAGGCTTATAATGGCCATTGAGCTATGTCAATTTTGTTGCCCACACAAAATAATATTCTCTTTGTATATCAGCTGAATGTGTCAACCAGTCATAGTTTTAGTGTGCGTTGTTTACTGTCAGTGACAAACCAGTATGCTGCACCAGGTAGCACAGTACTAGTTGACAGTGACAAATGCAGTATGCTGCACCAGGTAGCACAGTACTAGTTGACAGTGACAAACCAGTATGCTGCACCAGGTAGCACAGTTGGCCAGTTTGGGGGGCATGGGAAAATGAAAAGGATTGAATTCAACGCAATACAGTCTTTTGTTCTGTGATCTGCTTGACAAATCATGGCAGAGCATGTAGCCAGTCAATCAAACCCAGTATGCATGCTTATGATGCAAGCATAGTGTTTAACATAGAGCTTGAAGTTCCTTGACCACAAACCAGGGTTTCATATGGAGAGGAAAAGTGTTTGAAGTGGGATAAGAGGGATGATCTCTAATACCAGATGGTGTGCTCACAAAAACGCAAATTATTTTAATGTCATTTGTTTTCATTCCATTATTCATTTAGCTGTGATACGACTTGCCCAGTTGGTCGCTATGGCACCTACTGCAAGTTCAATTGTACTTGTCAAAATGGAGGGACGTGCAATAGCGCTGATGGCTCATGTGCATGTGTCATTGGATTTAAGGGAGCCAGGTGAGTGGTTACCATGGTTTTTGGTTTGACTTAGTTTCTTGGTGTTGTGTTTGCAAGACAAATGGCAAAATGAGGAAGAAACATATTTGCTATTAGGAAGACAAAATGTTTACTTGTTTTGGTGGTCTGTCTGCTTTTCAGCTGTGAGAGCAAATGTACAAATGGCACTTTTGGTGACAACTGCCAGTACATCTGCAGCTGTGTTCATGGTAATTGCCATCATCAGACTGGCCAATGTGCTTGCAATCCTGCATACACAGGACCAACGTAAGGGCTCACTTTTGGTTGGTCCCAAATGAGCTGTTATACATTTAAAAGGAAAGAATAGTTTCAGAAATAACTAAATAATACTTCCATGGAATTCAGAATTACAACCACCTTTTCCTCTCCAAAAGATAAATTTCATCCCAGAATTATGAGCAGTACAGCTAGTGTCATGCATGAATCTGGCATGTTGACACCAGTACACAACACCTGAAACATTGCCAGAAAGTAGACTGGTAACACCTGACTCCCTACCAGTGTGCTGATGTACAATATTGCATGGTGCACATGCATACAAGTGCAAGATCAAACTCTTTGCTGAATTAGCACAATGAGATTTTGGCCCAAAGTTAGTGTTGTATGACACTATCTATTTATAGTATCTGATTAATTGGTCTGCAGGCTTGTTGAGGTTATTGGAGCAAAATATGTCAGCTTTCAAGACTAGAGTTCTTTCTTTAGGAAAGAAACTCCACTTGATTCAGGATAATGATGTCAAGAGTCAGGGACAGCTAGCTGTGGACTTTGGAATAGGGAACACCTTAGTCCATAGTATTCTGAAATGAAAGCAGAGTTGTCAGACTCGTTTGAGAGTAATGGCAGTCCAGCACAGAAGCAAATGTGGTACACGAGTGAGCATGAGGACATCAACAACTTGACATGGAAGTGGTTGGGAGCAAGTGCGTGCCCAGAATGCCCTGTTAATGGACCAATGATGTCATACATATCTGTTGTTTGGCAATGTGTTTGTTTGTTTGTGAGTGTGTGGATGCATGCGTGCTTGCCCTGTATACCTCTACGGAAGCATGTGCACACAAAATGGTTTGTTTGCGTTTTGATCTGTATTTTTATACGTACAAACTGTGTGAATGATGTTTATGTTACTACCTGAGTGCAAGGGGCAATACCGGCAAATACAACCCAAGTGCCCCAGGCGTGAGGACAGTATGCAGTCTGGTATTGCCCATCTACCACTGTAGTAATCTACTTACCACATACACCAAACGTATTCGCTCATCATGGCCAATAGGAAGCAAAGGTCAACATGAATGGTCAACAAAGCAGAACATGCAGAAAGGCACAGCCGCAACTCAAATACTACTGGTACTAGTATCTCTCTTCATGATCAAAGCTGTATGCTTTAAAGAGCTTGAGTGAGCTAGTCTGATACCATGCAGTAAATCTAAGCAACAGAAACACAGTCTAGCATTGATCTGAACTGCCTGGCCAATCCACAAAGAACTGGCTTCATGACTAAGCCCCCACTTGATGGTCATGTTCTTCGACAGTAATTATAGTAATATACCATAATTTGCGGCTCGGCCCAGACCAACCAATGCACTGCAAACTGCAGCTGTTCAGCTAGGCCCAGACCGACCAATGCACTGCAAACTGCAGCTGTTCACCTAGGCCCAGACCAACCAATGCACTGCAAACTGCAGCTGTTCAGGTAGGCCCAGACCGACCAATGCACTGGCTACTGCAGCTGTCCTGAAAGCAGCATACTGTATTCGTCCGTGTACAAGCCCAGGTCAACACTGCAGTCCCCACATGCCCGTGTATTGGCCCACCTGAAAGCCTATCGGTAGCTTCACAGCTTCTGGTTGAAATCTTGACATACTAACCTTCAAAAAAAGTTACTCGCACTAATCCTGGGACGAAATCTCTTTCAAGTTGTGTGAAATTTCGTCTTTCACTAATTGACTTTGAGGGACGATGCTAAAGATTCTTGATTTCCTTTGCAGCTCAGCCCAGACCGACCAATGCACTGCAAACTGCAACTGTTCAGCTAGGCCCAGACTGACCAATGCACTGCAAACTGCAGCTGTTCAGCTAGGCCCAGACCAACCAATGCACTGCAAACTGCAGCTGTTCTGAAAGCAGCATACCGTATTCGTCCGTCCGTGTACAAGCCCAGGTCAACACTGCAGTCCCCACATGCCCGTGTATACACCCACCAGTGTATTGGCCCACCTGAAAGCCTATCGGTAGCTTCACAGCTTCTGATTGAAATCTTGACATAGTAACCTTTAAAAAAGTTACTCGCACTAATCCTGCGACGAAATCTCTTTCAAGTTGTGTGAAATTTCGTCTTTCACTAATTGACTTTGAGGGACGATGCTAAAGATTCTTGATTTCCTACTGTGGAGAACTTAAAAGGTTTTGATGCACCACTCTCTTTTCACATCTGTGTGTAAGCCCACCCGTGTAAAAGCCCAGGCAATGGGAAATTTGAAGCAAATTTAAGCCTGGGGCTTAAGGCCAGCGGTGGGTGATCCTACACTGACATTTCAGGTCTTTTTTATTTTCTCTGTCAACATGAAGCAGTCTGTGAAGGAAAGATGTATGGAGCTCAGCATTTGATTCTGTTGAGCACTTTGCCCCAAATTAGAGAAAATCAACTGGTACATGTATGACGCCGCATGGCGCTGGCAATCTTTGGAAGCCCGTTTCTCAGCTCCCTTTCGGAGAAAAACTTCATAATTCCCTTCAGCTCCAGTTTTTTCATATCTTGGCCGATTTCCTTCGGGTTATTTTTGTTCTCGTCCTAATTAAAATGCCTACAAACCTTACTACAGAATTTTGAAATGTTATCTGTGAGAATAATGACAGCCTATCTAAGACAAAAAAATAGCATTCAAAACTGCCGTGATTCACTTTCTGCACCTTTACCTTGGGTTACACTCTGAATTTCGAAAAACTGTAGTAAGGTTTTGTTCCCCAGAGTATTCTGAAGAAGTGCAGAACATTTCAAGAAGACAGCTCACTGGATAAAAATGCTACACCTTAAGGGAATTCAGCTGTTTTTGCCCTCTTTTCCTTAAATGCGAGTCCCACAAGCATTTTTTAAACCCAAATCTTAGTTCAGTCTGAATGTGGAACTGCACCTGCCACAAAGAGCAAGAAAAAATTTAGCTGGAGTATCAGAAATGGGAAAACTTGTGATCACCCACCGCTGGCCTTAAACACAGAAGAATACAGTTGGCAAGTTGGGTGAATGCTTCAGCCTATTTCCAAGCTGTCAAGCTGTCCGACTACATGTATACAGTGTGCCATTGGTAATTTCCTGTCTTCTCATGCTTCTCTTCAAAAGAAAAAAAAAGCTGTCAATATCAGCCGATATTACGTGGGCAATATTGGAGTCCACTGCCCAGGCAATGTCTCTCTTTCATGGTGCAAACAAGCAATGAGCTTATTCAAATTTCTCATGTCACATGATTGTTTCCATGGCATTGACAAATCAGAGTGTTGGTAAATGGACAAGATTAAGCGGTATCACATGTTTTAAGAGGGCAGTATTACAATATTGCCTGCTTTTTTGGGGACAGAATGATGATCATGGTCATGGTGACTGGGTGTGGTGCCATCTGCCAGATATTTCTGGCCCCTGAACTCCCTCGATTGCACACCATATTGCTGGAAGCCCTCTGCTTCATCAACCTGATTGCAGGCTTCTGAAGATGACAGCTCCTCAGGTGAAGGTTTGTGTACAGGGAAAACAGAAAAAATCTGAAGGCAATGGGCCTCACATTTTCTTGTAAGAGCAAGGTACCTCAGCAAGTACCATGCTGTTCAGGGGATTCTTGATGGAAAAATCCAGGTTTAGATTCGGCCAAACTGCCCTATTCCAAGGGGTGGATCTGTATTTACTGCCCGACAAACAAGAATCTCAATGCCATGTCACATGTGGCAATAGCTCTTCTCATCTGCCCAGAACATCCTAACCAATTACAAAGGGGTCTTTTTTTTGCTTTAGGTGTGCCTTAAGGTGCCAGGTTGGCTATTGGGGTGCTTACTGCCAACATATTTGCACTTGCCAAAATGGTGGGGCTTGTGATCAAGCAACTGGAGGGTGTACCTGCCCAGCAGGCTACATAGGCAAAGAGTGAGTAACCTGTTGCTGTCTTTATTTGTTTGTGTTTTCACATCTTTTAAAGTTCCTTTTTTCTCTTTGAAGAGGAAATTTGCACTGGAAAGCATATTTTTTTTAAATTTGCACGTAGTGCAACAGCAGTTTTCAGGTTGTTTACCAGTCATAGCAGCTGTGTTTTCTAGATCTAACAGTTATAGTAATAACTGAGTTTGATGTCTCTACTACTGTGAGTTTGTCCTATGCGGAGCAATTTTATAAGCTGCAAATAGCTGCTGTGTTCGTGTGTGTGAACTGACTACCTTGAAGTGCATTCAGTTGCACAGGAGCTGCCTGGTTTCATCTGCATGTTACCTTACACGGGTGTCTGCATGTTACTTTGCATGGGTGAGGTAGATGGACCGATTTAAGTAGTCACACACATACAGTGGCTGGTCTATTTCTTTGCTTGGCATGCATGAGTAACTGTATTGTCAGAGCATACTCAATACATAATTCTTACTTGGGTCTCCTCCATGCTAGCTGTGCCAACTTGTAAGTTCTTTTGCACATCCTCCTTTCTGTTCTGTTCCCTCCTTCTTGTCAGTTGTGAGAACCTCTGTGCACCTGGTGTTTTTGGTCTCAACTGCAAATCAAAGTGTACTTGCCAAAATGGCGGGGCATGTCATCATGTGGATGGCAGTTGCAGATGCCAAGTAGGCTACACAAAAAGCAAGTAAGTTCTCATATATGGTCTCATATACAACTGCTATTTCCAGTCCTTGATGAGATGACAGAGTCAATGTGGTCATTTGATTCAGAGGATTTACCATTTGTGGTGTACAAACATCTACATGGAAGTTCTGTGTTGTTGGCATTAGAACTCTTGGCTTGCTCGTTGTGGCTTTCCCTCTAGTTGTTCAGCAGTTTGTCCAGCTGGAAAGTTTGGCTTCAACTGTGCCAGCAACTGCACGTGTGTCCATGGGTCATGTTCACCTATTAATGGCCTTTGTTCATGCAATGCTGGTGAGCATTTGGCGGAATAAGTGAATTTTCTGTTAGTTGTTTGTTTGTGGACAGATCTGCTTGCTGGCCTATAAGTCCTAACCTTTAGCCTCTGAGGGTGCAGATGTACATATATTGTTAACGATGTACATATATAGTTAATGATGTACATGTATGTATACATGTAGCTAATGATGTAGGTATATAGTTAATGATGTATGTATATTGTTAACAATGTAGTTTTCTCGCCTCACAACATTGCAGGAAGAGTGCTAGCCAATACACATGCAGCACCGTTTATTGTAGAATGCCAGTGGAATTAAACCATGTAACTACATGTATGAGACAAATCGCCATGCCATGTACATAGAAGAAGACAACATGTACAAAAGTAGTGCCACGTTTTAGTAGTTAAGGCATGAAAAGAATGGAAAGACTATTTTCAATTACACTGCCTTGCCCATACAAAAGGTGACCCAGCTACCAGATTAATTTACAGCATGAGGACTGAGGGGAAAAAACCTCCTGTGCTGATAGACACAGTCATCGGAGGGAAAAACTATTTGCCATAACCTGATTACCTTGGGCAGATGACTGAGTTAAGCAACTTCACATAGAGGGTGGGTAGGCAGGATAAGATGACCTGCAGTATGTAGAGGCTTGGACCAACTAAAGAGTGCCTTGCACGACACAGGCACATATGGCGGAGCAATGCATGGGTGGACAGTGAGAACTCCCATCTCACCTTTATCACTATTGTTCAGCAGGCAAGAAGCACCATTTATAGTTAATGATGTATATGTATATAGTTAATGATGTCTGTATATAGTTAATGATGTCTGTGTAGAGTTAATGATGTCTGTGTAGAGTTAATGATGTCTGTATGGAGTTAATGATGTATGTATATAGTTAATGATGTCTGTATGGAGTTAATGATGTATGTATATAGTTAATGATGTATATAGTTAATGATGTCTGTATAGAGTTGATCTATGTATATAGTTAATGATGTCTGTATAGAGTTATTGATGTATGTATACAGTTAATGATGTATGTATATAGTTAATGATGTATGTATATAGTTAATGATGTATGTATATACATGTAGTTAATTAATGATGTATGTATATAGTTAATGATGTATGTATATTATATAGTTAATGATGTATGTATATAGTTAACGATGTATGTTTATTGTTAATGATGTATGTATATAGCTAATGGGTGACTTGAAACATGCACATACGTGTTAATTTCTTTTACCGAGAAAGTTATTAAGTGCCGTGATCAGTGAATTCATTAGTGCAACCCTCACCTTTCCATCACCAATAGCTGTTGGTTTATACTAACATACCTGCAGTGGAGAAGCAGTAATACTGAGCACAAAATAGCATATATGAAGAAGTTAGTATAGTGCTGGATCACTTTGATGCCTACACCAGCATTTCATTGTTCCTCCAAGTAGCACCCTAAACCACACCCTTGTATGATATATATGGTGCAATAGCGTGCAACTTGAAACATTCACACTGCAGTGGTGCAAAGCCTTAAGACAATAGCTAAGACCACAATAGGGGCACTTGACAAAACAATGGATGTGCCACTAAGGTCAAAGAGCACACATGCATGAGCCAGACTAGCATTAGCAGAAAGGTGATCCATAACTTCTTGATATTGTGTTTGTAGGATCATGCTAGAGAACTTTATTCAAACTTTTGTGGGTAGGAGAATTTAGTACAACATAACAAGAACTAAAAGGTCACAACTGTGAACACATCATGGCTGTGGTGAGACAACCCGCTGCTATTATTGTACATCACACCTGTCCTTGACAATGGCAACAGGAATAGTCTAACAAAAGATAGATTAAGCTTAGAGGTTATCGATCATAAGTTTGCAAATGACAGACAAACGAAACATCTTTAGTATATAAGCACTTACTTCCCTTTACACAAACGAAAGTGTCATGCCAATTGTCCTTTCCGTATGTGCATGGTGGCCTTACAGTACAATTCATAGCTATTATTAACCTGAGTCGGGCTCGTAGGGACTGGAGAGGGGTTCTCACAGATATTATTGCATGTGTGTGTGGATTCGTTACAGGGGCTGCGATTACGGGGGCCACAATCCCCCCCCCCCAATTACGTAGTTCAAACATAGTACCCTACTCAGTGCCTATGTTCTCTTTTGGCAACTGTTTTGGGTTGGCACACGCCGTGTGACAACCCAAGACATTTTGCACAGGCTTTCTTTGCAGGGCTTTTCATTGGGACTGACCTAGCCATGATGCGCATTGAGCAACAAGCCTGGTGATGCACATGTTGATCTAGGCCTACATATCATGAGTGAGCTAATTTGTGATGTAAGCGCGTCAGTCGATACATCTGTTAATCGAAGTAGGGCCAAGCAACTCACCACCCAATGACGAGCAAATCGATATCATCATTTCTATGAATCCTCGAAGGGTTATCAAGTTCGCCTGACGTGGATCATGTGGATTGGAGCTAAGCGACTGAATCGTCGCCAAACAGATTTAAATTTGCGCTGGCGAAGACTGATGTTTTGACAAAATAACAATATATATACTTATCCGATAAAAGTATTAAGTTTGGGACTGGGGAGTGAAGAAGGGTTGTTCTTCACTGCAGCTGTTATTTACAGTCTGTGGTGCTTTCTTCTTCGAAAACACAATGTACATGTCATGACCGAGCTGATTCGTGATGTTTACGTAAACGCGTCAGTCGATACATCCATCAATAGAGGTTGGGCTGGGAAACTCACCAACCGATGACGAGCGAATCAATATCATTGTTTTCGTGAGTTGTCGAAAGGTTATATTCGCCTGACAAAGATCAGAGCTGACCGGCCGAAACGTCACCAAACAAATTTAAATTTGCGCTGGTGAAAAGTAATGTTTTGACAAAATACTGGAATATACTTATCCAATAAAAGTACTGAGATTTCAGGCCGAGTAGTGAAGAAGGGTTGTTCTTCGCTCAACCGTCCTTTGGTGGTCCTTTCTTCTTTGAAAACATGGCTTCCCACACAATAGCGTACAAGGCAGTATGGCATTGGCAAGGCGTACAAGCACTGTATGCTGTTGGCCATGGTGCCAAGTCCCATATTCATGTTTCCCATACTCATGATACTAGCATCTGCGACGGTCAATCTCTCTTGACAGTGCATGCCCAAACTGCCAAATTTTTCTCCTGGGTCTACAATACTTATGAAGGGCCTGCAAGGGTTCCATGCACCTGCTCCACTTGTAGAGAAATGAACCATGAAATTTATAGGACCTAATGATGATAGATTTTACAAAGAGGCAAACCACCCACTGAAAAAAACACTGTTTTTGCATTAATTGGGTGGACCAAATTTTTTGAAACCAGACCAGCTGAACTGGACACTACGGCTCTGATCCTGGCTCATACACAGTAGTGGTTGCATGTGAACCGCCCTCCCACCCAAGAATTTTGAGTTGTGTAATTTTGTCCATGCACACAGGTGACCTACCAAAACCTATTTTACTCAATGCACGTGCACGTTTCCTTTTACTGCTGCTTTATTTGAGTGTTCTCTAAGTTGTCTTCGTTGTCTCAAGCTGGCGGACATTTAATCGACAATAACCCATGGCCAGGGAAGGCACACAAGCCATTGCATTGTTTGACAGAAATTGTAAAACTCGTGTCTTATCATGCTGATATGTGGAACCAAAACCCAACATTTTGCACTCACAAAATGGTTTCATTTGTAGGTTCAGAACTTTTTATTTTCAAAAAATCCCAGGGCTCTGCCTTGAACCCCACTGGAGGGCTTAGAATGCTCCCAGACCCTCAGCTAGATTGGGTAAGCCCCCATAAACAGCTTGTGTACACTGATCTGATCTTGTTGCATCCAGTAGGCTACACCTAGTACATGGCCTGGTTAACTGTCAATTTGTATCACTTCCACAATGGTATTCAGCGTTTTGCCCTTGGGCTCCGTACTCAAACAAGGGGCATAGCAACTTACCCATTCTTCTATATGAGGACAACCCCGACAAAAAAAAAAGATTAAAGGTGGTCCAATCCAAGGGGCGAACTGTGAAATTCACTCGATTTGTGAACACGCTCAGTGTAGCCGGAGATAGTTTACTGTCATTTAAATTATACTTTAAGCAGATGTCCAGCATTCAGTTGTTTCATAACTTCTAGATCATGACAGTTTGCAAAATTTGACATAATACTGACATTCTGCTGATATTTCCCTATGAAGTACACCCCAAACAGGTGGTTCACTACACAACCTGCGAACTACCATTCCAGTGTTGAATGATCAGAATTTCTTTCATAAGCTGGTGATAAAATTCTTTGGCCTTCAACTCCTAAGCTTAATTGGCTGCTCTCTGGCTTAGATCCAAATGTCCCACTCTCTTGCTTTCCACTCCTGCTGAAAGACATTTATGTTGTAGTCTTGATCTCATCAGTCTTCCAAACTCCAACTGATGTGGGCTAAGGCTGTGACAGCGAGAAGTGTTGCACATGCAGCCCAATGATCTTTTCACAAAATATGTCAGTGTCAGTGCTGCCATTTTGCGGATGCCCTTGCAACAAGAAATGTTACCAGACTTGACAGCTCCCTTGGCTGTTCCATTGCCTTGAGAATGGTATAGGCTGCTGACTTCATGTTGGATGCCTGTCAACTTGCAAAACTATGCAAATGTATTTGCCTTAATTGAATTGTGGCGCCTGCAATCCAACATCAACTTGGTGGGTGCTCCATCATTTGTCATCTACAATTTCAATGTATCAATAATAAGGGGAAATAGAACGGAATGACTGCATCTGGGCACACATAGCCAACCAGAGCATAGATTGATCATTACTAGATATTCCTGCTCAGCAAATTGAAACAGGTCAAGAGCAATGCACATTTTCAAAGAAGAAACATCACAGGCAGAATCTCCACAATTGGACGTTCCCAACTAGCCATTTGACAGTAGACATGCACACTCTTCACATTTCCTGACCATGTTTCAGACACTATTGGTTGGATTGTGCCAACATATACCACCGGGATACATGGTAATCTTGCCCGTGATGTCGAATGCAGCCATCTTAAAATTCCCGTCTGAAAGATTTTAGGAAAACAGACTGAGATCCTGAGAGCATTTAAACTCAATCCTTGACTTTCAAATCATGGTGTACACCCAAAAAGGAGGCAAGTCAAGGAGCTGTTTTCAATGAAGAGCAGATTGCAAAACGTTTTTACGATGTGCTAAGTCATTAATCATTTTTTTTGTTGTCGCACATCATTTTGCAGCTGAGAGATGATGTAGTGATGACCTCATGATGTCATGCACAGGTTGGCAAGGAACAAGTTGTGATGAAGGATGCAGCAAGACAACATATGGTGTGAACTGTGCACATCAGTGCCAATGTATGCATGATGCCGCATGTGACTCAGTCACTGGAGGATGTAACTGTCCTCCAGGATACATCGGCAGATTCTGTGAAGAGACATGCCATGCTGGTTTCTATGGTGACAATTGCAGCTCAATTTGTCCATGTCAAAATGGTGGTCAGTGTAGCCCAGTAGACGGCTCCTGTACATGCCAGGCTGGTTGGATTGGTAAGTATATTCTTCTTTCCATCACTGGTTGGAATGTGACTGCTATACTGGAAAGTGTGTTAAATGGTAGGCTGTAGGAGAACACTTGAAACGTTTTGTTGTGAGCTCCACCCAGTGTGACAGGTTACCGTACCAATCTCATCACAGATATGCTCTACATCTAGTTGGTGGTGGAACCATCTTTGTTCAGTTGCATCTAAAAGGAGTTGACTAATTTTTGTACAGCCGTTTGCATCCATTTTGAGATTTCATTGGAAAGATTACACTGACTGGCTTTCCAGTTGTCCGAATGTGGTTTCCTGGTGTGATTTTTTCGTGTACTCTCCAGTTATGAAGCATCACTGTGTTAGGGGCTGTCCATAATTATCAATATTTAACCAGAAACGGGCAATTTCCGTTTCTCCCATGGCCCCCTCCCCCTTCCAAACATGGACACATACATTTTAAATGGGATTATCGATATTTTTCCAACAGATGCAGAGTGCATGTATATGTATGTGCAGTAGTTGGTCATTATAGCAGTACAGAGCACTTGCATATCATGTTGGAACAGATACTTCAATAGTCACTAGTCATAGTAATCAGGCCCAGGATAGCCTGGCTGATTGCAGAGGCCACATGTGAAAACCAGCTTTGGGATACGAGTGCTTCATGCACTAGATAGGAGGTCATTATGGACCCAGGTGCCACCAAGGTTCATTCAAAGGACTTTTCTACTGTGGTTGTGTGAACTGTAGTCTACCTGTAGTAGATCTACATGAAGACTGAACTGCAGTGTGCTTAATGCAATGTGCGTAGAATCATGTAGCTGGACGTGAAACCTGATACACAGCTTATCTCCACATGTAGACATACGCAGGCACATCCACACATGCAACAGTATACCTGGTATATGGTATAGCAGCAGCAGACCAAGCAGATCAATGATGCCGGTGCTGGGAAACGAATGCACTGTAAAAGTCTTGTGCGTGCTAGTACAGTACATGCATGACGGGCAGGCTCTCAGTCCGATCAATATTTAATATTTGAGATATGGAAAGCCCCAAACCCCCTTCCCCCTTATGGAAATTGCCCGTATCTGGTTAAATATCAATATTTATGGACGGTCTGTTATCTTATATCTTTGCTTTCATTTGTTAGGTGCTCACTGTGGCTGGCCATGTAATTCCGGAACGTTTGGCCAAGGTTGTGCTTACAGTTGTCCGTGCAAAGACCCTTCTAGAGCTGTGTGCAGCCCTGTAGATGGGTCGTGTAGCTGCACAGCTGGCTGGCAGGGATCAGTCTGTAATCAGATGTGCACACCGGGGTTTTTTGGAGAGAACTGCAAGAACCAATGCTCATGCAAGTTGGATGTGTCATTGTGCAATCGTTTTACTGGGCAATGTACATGCATCTTGCCTGGGTTCAACGGACCAGCCTGCTCCAACCCATGTGTCAAGGTGAGCAGTCTTGGTGAGGAGCAGTGTGGCTTTGAGCTAACTGGGTATAGGAATTAGTGTTAGAGACACTGGGGATATTGCAAAGGAAATTGAGTAAAATAGATTACTTACAGCTGTAATAGGCAATATAAACAGAAATGCTCTCAAGGGAGTTCTGATTGAATGCAACACTCAGCGGCAATAACAGAAATGTTTTCAGTTAGTCACAAAGACCAACAGGTAGGTGCAAGGATTTGACTGCTTTCTAATACACAGGGATATAAATCACGACAGCAAAAACAGCAAGCAGTACCTCAGCCAGTCATTGTCAGTGCATACAGTTTCCTGTGCTTCTCACACAGGAGGCTGGCAAATTGTACAAAGAAGGTCATCGCTTCTAGTGCCATTCCTCCTCCAGTTGAAAAAAACCAGCAGCGTGAAGCAGCCATGCTCGACTACCCTGACACGTGTACAATAGCCATACTTTGCCTTCTTCTTCTGCTCGTATTGCTGATAGAGCAAATGCAGCTTTGTGTTCTGGTAGCTGGCTGCATATGGGTGAAATATCCAAAGATCGAATAATTATTTATATAAGGCATAATGGCTACCATATTGCCCCAAACTCCTCAGGCCTTTATGCCTCATTGTCAGTGATGGCTGGTCAAGCCATGGCCAGCTGCTTGTTGAAGGCAAGGCTCAACTGACTCATTCACACACACTTTAGTAAGAAATGTGGCAGCAAGATCCCTAGATCAGATCGATAAGGGCTCAGCCATCCCTTTACAGTACAAACAAGTAAACAGATGGTTAGCTGTGAATTGCTCTCCACAAACATAATAAGATGGAACCAAAGACAATGCACCAAGAAAGTATTAAATTACCAAAGAGAGATTGTATTGCAAAATGTGCTTTTGTGTAAAGCAGATGATTTGCAAGCAATATAGAAATGTCAGCCGCACTGAGCCCTGTCTCTGTATGGCAAGGCCACGACAATGAAGTGCTGGAGGAGCACTGGTCTTCTTCTTCTTCTTCTTCTTCTTCTTCTTCTTCTTCTTCTTCGTCTTCTTCTTCTTCCCCTTCTTCTTCTTCTTCTTC
>JAOWAW010107570.1:0-14216 GCA_028565695.1 Nicola tetela
ATAAGAAAGTAATTCTCTGGGGAACGTAAGCACCATATTATTTTTACTATACATAAAATGGCTGGCAGTACCACGACAGTGCAGCAGTTAATGTTTTTTTTTTCTTTGAGCACAACCCTAAAATTAGATCTCACAGTAATTAGGCCTTGGAGTTGTGAAACCAACAAAAGTGAGCCCACTTCAAAACTCTGTCTCATTTTTGAGTTATTAGAGATGCTGAAGGCCATCTTCACCCAAAAATCAAAATTTTGCCAGTTTGTCTTCTTCTTTTCAGGAGGTCTCTGTATGAAGCAGCTGGAGTAACAGCTGCCTGCTCTCACTGATCAACAGAAAGCAGCTGCATGATCATGCCTACGTCTGTGATGTAAGTAGTGCCAAGTTTCAAGCCGTGCTTCTTCGTGTACATGGGGTTGGATGTAGCTCTATGCACAATGGCTATACTCACAATATCTGGTCTGAATGGGAAATGGCAACTCATGTGGTTTCCTGCTTGGAGTTTGTTTAAGGCAGAAAAAAATGCATGGACAGCCAGTTTCTAGGATGTAGACTTGAGCCAGAATACAAGGACCGATGAGGAATTGGTGGCCTCTTCCTAGCCATTTTAACACTATGATAGCTAGGACCCAATCTCTCACCCACCCACAGCCGCCCTCTAAACTTTGTATGCACTTGATATGGCCGGAACAAGCCTGAGAGTGTGCAATAGCGCCAGTCACGCAAGGACATCCCTATGTGCCATAGTCTCACACAGACAGGAAGATGGGTGGGACACAGTTAAATCAGTTAATTAACTAAAATGAATGCAGGGCACTGTGGGGTGAGCAAATGTGCAGCTTAGTAACCAAAGTTATGTATAGACGAATAGTACATGGAAAGCTCATCTTAGTAACCCACAAGTAAGCGGTGCCCACTGTGGATATATGCTGGACGCCCCACGCCGTGCAAGAATTCAGCCATTCAGTTTACAAGGTGGGGCTTTCCAAGGCTCACCCATATAATTGGAATGAGCATTAGCCAGCCCACATTGCAGACTCAACCGCAGAATTACCCTACAGTGTCCGTCATAAGGCATACAGCATATATCCGCAGTGGAATTGCTTGCTTGTGGGTTAGTTAGATGCGCATTTCATGTACAATGTGGCGATTACACATGGTATGCATATAGTATGCACGCAGCATGCATGCTGGGTAGGGCCAAAGGCTCTATGTACATGCGGGTTGTGGTAGCCTCCATAGTCATGCATGGCAATGCCTGGTCAGTCTACATGGTCTGTCATGCGTGCCTGAGCAGACGAACATGTCTGCTGCGTTGCATATGCATCCCTGCTGTGTCTACGTGTACAACCAAAGAGCATAAACCCTACATGGGTAAACATTTCGCCTTCCACATACTATTCATCTATACATAACTCAGGTTACTAAGCTGCCCATTGGCTTGCCCACAATGCCCTGCATTCATACTAGTACTAATAATGAATGCAGGCCATTCTAAGTTGAACGAATGCGCAGCTTAGTAGCTCGAGATATGTATAGACAAATAGTACATGGAATGTGCATCTTAGTAACCCCACAAGCAAGCAGTGCAAGTGGCCACTGTGGATATATGCTGGACTCCTCACACCTCACACCAGACACCGTACGATAATTTGGCTTTGAGTTCACAAGGTCCCAACTATGACAAGGAAGATCCACTTTTGGTTATCATTTAGGTGGTATCAGACTTAACATTAGGGCTCATATAGGATTAGTGTTTGTTTTTATACTACTGTACATAGATTTTCACCATAATTACTGACACTCAGCTAAATCTATGTCAAGAATGCGCTTCCAGAATCAATAGAAAATTCAAGTAAGGAGAAGATTCACAAACAGTCCCCAGTTATTCAGTGTTAGGCTTTACAATGAGGTTAAGGTAGAATTAGTTTTTGTTTGTATACTACTGTGTGTAGATTTTCACCGTAATGACCAGCACTCTCAGCTAAATCAACTTCAATAATTTGCTTCCAGCCTCTTCTCTCTGTTTTCTTGCCTTTGGTAGTGAAAAAACACACTGACAGGACGGGCTACATGTATATGGCCGAGTCCTTAGCCATAGCTGCAGTACCACTCAGGTGGAATGCCAAATAGTCTCAAATATTGCAAGCAATCTGTATAATGTACCGTTTTCACTTCCCTTTGTTGGGGAGTAATGTGAGTGCAGCTATGTAGTAGTGACAACTTGCATAGGACTTGAGAGATCCTGACTCAGTAGCCATAACATGAAGACAAATTTCCCAGCACACCAGTCGCAAGAAACATTTATTGCATGAGACACTTCACCAGAAATGCCTCTGGCTTCATCATGATCTCTCCTAAGAAAGACAAAGGAGTACAGAAGGCTAGAGATACTTATACTATCCCACCGAGGGTGTGAATGCATATTAATACATGTATGGGTGTCAGATCTAGAACTGTATAAGATGTTTCAATGTATTTCCAAGCAAAGTGTTCCCTGATGTATGTACAGGTATGTACCTATAGTATGTACCTATTATCGTATGCCTTAACACGCTCAGTGCAATACCAGTAGTATAAGTATCTCTAGCTTTCTGTACTCCTTGTCTTTCTTATGACTCATGAGTCCAGAGACATTTCTGTCGAACCATCTTGTAAAAAAAAGTTTCTTGCTACTGATGTGCTAGAGATCTTCTTCATACATGACTACCTGCATATTGATGCAGGTCTTGCTATTGCTGACAACCCACAAAATCTTCAATAAGACTCATGCCCTTATCAAGCTGCAGCTCTGTTTTCAGGAATAGTCTGCCTGGAATGAACAGCAGACTGTTGTTTTACCATACAAGACAGAATTAGACACATTCACCGTATTATCTAACGTGGAAATTATCTCCTTCATTGAACTTGGCTCATCCCTAAAGGTGGAGATGTTTTGCTGTTTACACTGATATCGAAGTGCAGTCGCATCTGCCAGCAATGCTTGGCGTGTAACGCTGATCAGGCAAACTAGAATTTGTGGGGTTTTAAAACTGGAAAAGTGTTCTCCTTGGCAATGCTTAACCCACGAGTAGTTTGAAATAATGATAATTTCTCACTCAGTTTAATCACTACAACATTCTAGTGACCCATCTACTTTAGGCAGTACGCACAAAAAAGCTACACTTGTGCAGAAGCAAAATTCAAAACAGCCTGAGCACTCACTCTGCAGATGATGAATCACTTATGCCCAAGATCAGATGGAGAAAAGAAGACTTTCAACAAGCAATCAGCATAGAAAGTTAATCCTTATACTTACCAGCTTCACATTGTTTCCCGGTATAACCATCACGGCAGGAGCAGGAGTAATCACCAATCAAGTTAACACAAATCCCATCATGTAGGCAAGGATCGCTTATACAGTCAGTTATATCTGGGGAAGGAAACACACTGTAAGCTCTGCTCATCATATTGCAGATGATTGAACATGTTGATTTTTATAGTTCCAGTTGTCTTCAAACTTAAGACAAAAAAGGTCCCAGTCTACACAAAGCAAGCATCAAGAGATCTAAGATGGTCCTGTGCTTCACAAAACTGGAAAAAGCCTCTTGAGCCGCTATGCTTCAAAAAGACTTGCCTCCATTTTCCCTCACCATATTGACCTAAGAAAATATTGGCCAATTGTTACCCAGCCTCCAGCAATAGGGTCCATATATTCTAAGCTAAGAGCATGACCAGTGAAACCAGAACGGAATGCACAGTGAAACTGGCAAGAATTTCAATATCAAGATTGGTGTCGAATACCTGCGCATCCCTTTAGGTTTGTACCCTTAATCAAACGTAGACATGTACAAATGAGCAACAATTAGCTAATTCCTTCGCTCATTCACATCTCCCTAACATTTGTCAAGCAAGGCGACAAGGAAGATGACAAAATTATCTTTTGTTGTAGCAACTGCCTCATGTGAAGCTAATACAAGTCTCTTCAATGATGCAACCCCATCAACTTTTTCCCTGTACATCTTGAGACATGTAAGAACCTGCTTCCTCATTTTGGGACCTTTGACAATAGGTTCTTCAGAAAGAGAGAGAGAGAGAGAGAGAGAGAGAGAGAAAGAGAGAGAGAGAGGGATAGTGGTTTTATAGCTGATGTATGGAAATGGCCCTTGGCATCATTTCAAATCACATCAACAGCACAGCACCTGCACGTGACTTTGTAATTGAAGCTGCTCCTTGTGGGGAATTCATGATCAACTTAGGAAGGTGTCCTTTCCACTGCATTGCTTTGCATCCATTCTCAGCAGTGCAAAAGTAAGGTTACAAAATATTTGACCCACAAACTATTTGAGATGTTAATCATTTCTCGCTCACTTTAAACACTACAACAATTTACTGACAGATAAAGTTTAGGCAGTAATCATCCAATATGGTAGACTTTTACAGAAGCGGTTTATCATCAGCAGGTTCAGTGCTCAGGCTGTTTTTAATTTTGCGTTAATCATGACTTCAGTAATCATTCAATATGGTAGACTTTTACAGGAGAATTAAAAACAGCCTGAGCTCTGAACCTGCAGATGATAAACCACTTCAGAATATTGTAATTTACCAATCAGCATAGAAATTTAATCCTTATAGTAAGTTATTCCCACCAGCTTGACAACGTTCCCTAGTATAGCCAGCATCACAGACGCATTTGAAATCACCCTCCAAGTCAATGCAAGTTCCGCCATATAGGCAAGGCCAGCTTGTACACTCATTTATATCTGTGAGAAGGACACACACTGTTAGCTGTGGCCATTTAATAGCTAATGATTTACTATGTTTATTTTTATAAAGTCCTTTGACATCAAATGTATGACAAAAAGGTCTCAGTTTTCCCAAAATGATCACCAAGTGATCCAGAAGGGCCTTGTGATTAATATAACCGGAAAAAGCTTCCTGATCCCCTAGGCTTCAAAAAGACTTGCCACCATTTTTCCTCCTGGCCATACTGACTTAGGAGAATATTGGCCAATAGTTCATCAGTTTCCTGCAATAGGGTCTATATATTTTAAGTTATGAGTATGACCAGCAAAACCAGAATGGCTTGCATATTGAAATCAAGACTTTCAATATCAAGATTGGCATTGAATACTGGCGCTTCCGTTTAGGTCTGTACACTTAATCAAACATAGACATGCACAGGCTAACTTCATTGCACACCTGTTCACATTTGTACTAAGAAAATGAAAAGCATGAAAAGGGTAATTCGAATAAGCTTGTTCACATCAACAAACGCATGAAAGGTACATCCAGCAAGGGAGATTTTCTTCGCCAGAAGTAACTTTGATATTCCCATGTCTATAATTCGCTTCTTTTCCTGTTAAAACAAGTAGACAGCCTATCGTTTGCCTCACACAGTAATGAGGAAGATGAAAAATCATCTTTTCTGTCGACATTTTTCATGTGAGACTAAAACAAGTATTGTCAATTAATATTATTATGCAATATCATCAACTTTTTTTCCTCCATACGCCTGGAAACAAGTAAGAACCTACTTGCTCCTTTTGTGGGGCTTTGACAATGGGCTCTTCTTCAGAAACACACAGAGAGAAAGAAAGAGAGAAGCATTATAGATGGCATATGGGGAAAGGCCAGATCAACAGCACAGCACCTGCACACGACTTTGAAATTAATACTACTCCTTGGTTTTTCTCAGAGACATGAAATTTTCCAAATTTTTTGACACTGTTGGTCTGAGCGAGAGGTCACTTTACATGAAGAACGTCCCGCAATCTCCCAGCCTGACAATCAAGCTCAATAGACTTTATAGAAATGCTAGGGTATCAAGCTACTACTAATCAATGTGCTTGTTCTTATGATGTTGCAAAAGCCAAAGATAGTGAAAGTGAGTTGAGGAATTTCACCAAAAGTACTTGGTGATCTCATCGAAAAGCCACACTGCAGGAGTTGGCAAAAACCCTCTGGCTTCTGATGCTCACTGAGCAGATAGAAATGCTTGCTCTTCTTTGTTTTTGCAAGCAAACTTTTGACAGTGGCAGATGACCATGGTAAACACCCAAAAGATTTGGAATATCTGACACATCCATCTTGCGGTTTTGCGCAATCATTGTCAGCTGTGCAAGAGGCTTCAATCACCTCCCAAGACTCAATTATTCTTACGAGCTATAGCTTCATGAACCTATGGCCAGAAAGATCGATCCTTAGGCATGGAAATTATGTCATTTCCTGTCTGTTCCTATGACATCCACTGGGACACTACATGATTGAATGGCTAAGTACATGTCTCTACACTTGTTCTAGCGCTGTGTTGCAAAACTACTGGCAAGGGAAGAAACTTCACTTTACTTCACTTCCGGACCTGTTGGCGGGTAGACAACAAGCACTAGCCATTTCCCATTATGCTCTTCCTTCATCTGCACTAAAAAGCAATGGTTGTCCAAGCACAAGGACCTTGTGAAACTTCCAGGCAGTTTTCTGGAGTTGGCTGACAGACTTCTCTGATATCCACTGCTCAAGATGCTACAAAGTGTCTGCGACTACTGTAGCCTACATTTACAACAGCCTTGACTACACCCACAATTTATTATAATAACTTCAGAAGATACTGGATTGTGTTAAGGGAAAGTCACAAAGCACGCCACAAAGCCAGTACTTTTGACTTGGCGGATTTGGATCGAGTGGTGAAGATCGTGATTTCCATTTGGCTAAAACTCGGTCACTGCAGGGTAAAATGCACTGAAGCCGGTGAAAAAGAGAAAATTAATCGTTTATAATTCTCCCAGCAAGAATAGTCTTCCAAAGTTATTACAATAACTCCTAGATGTTGCTCAGGTCATTACAGACGTGGGCTACAGTGTCACAGTTGTCTCATATAGTGGATATCAGATCATATCAAGGAAGAGTCGGAAAGCGTACCATGATGCCAGCTTCTTTGAACTGGCAGATCGGTTGAGCAGTTAAGATTGTGAATTTTATTTGGCTAGGCACTGGTTTGCCGCAGGATTAAGCTCCCTGTGCACCTGTTATGGTGAGATAGCTCAGTAGTCAGAGTTTCCATGCACAATGTAAAGGGCCCTGGGTCTGATCCCCCCTTTGTCCTTTCCTCTGGTCTGCCCAACTTTGTCCTTTCCTCTGGTCCAGTGTCAATGCTTCTTTTCTTTTCAGCAGTGAGTTGGAATGGTATTGTGATCGACATTTCTCTTGAAGATGCTCGTGAACTTATGTAAAACCTGAAGGTTCTCTCACAAAGAAATTAACATTGGCAGAATTTATTGCAGATAGGAAAGTGGCAGAAAGAAAGCAGCAATTCACTGCTATAAGCTCAATCCGCCATATTCTCTTCCCAGTTTTCAAATCACTTCTTTGCACAGAGAGGTGAATGAAACAGTAGTTCAAATCCGTTAACTTCCATCCAAACGTTGTAGAAGGTGACAGCACAGAGGTATACTTTGTCTGTGTTTGTTACAGAAAGACGATGGATTTTCTTTTTGCCATGTTTCAGCTAGATGAATAGACATAAAGTCTATCAATGTTAGAATCACTTGGGAGAGAAATGACAGAGCAGTAAGCATCTGATTTCAAGCAAAAAGGGTTGGAAAGTCTCACTCTTTTGTTTCAAGTGAACTACAGCCACAAATTCTTTGACATGATGTGGCTACATACAAGTGAGAGCCAAAATTCGCTTCTTGGCTGCATGGTCATGTTATCATCGTACACAAACAAATGGCCCTTCAACGTCAGGAAGTGTTTGAGAATTTTCAAAAGTGAAGAACTTCAGATAGAAGAATTAGATCTAGGCTCATGTTACCTTTCTTGCAGACAGAGTAATAGCTTGTACCACAGTTCATATTACCCCATTCACCCTCCCATCCATTAATGTGAACACAGTCTTCTCGGTATTGCAAGTCTGTCTGACCTCCATTGTCTGGCTGGCCGTTTCGCCATGGATCCTTGAAATTGTGATTACGAGTACGCTCCCACACAAATCGATTTGTTTCTCCATTAAGGGCATTGTACCCGATCCAAATGTTGGGATTTTTGTTCGTGGTGCGCATAACGATGTCAGCCACAAACTGGTTCTCATCCTTTGACTCAATAACCACCAGGTAAGCATTTTTCTTAGTGCACATATCCCTGGCTTGGGAGTAGTTTAATTCTTTCGTGTTGACAAAGTAGCAATAGTCTCGACTCTTAAACCATCCATCTTCACAGCGTACAAGTTCAGACACTGGAAGAAAATGTAACATATAATGGGTTGCTTCATTGTTAACAACCAACTGAATCACAAAAGACTGAATACTAGAAAACCAAACATGTAAAACTATCATTAAGACAACCAAATTTATTGCAAACATCAGCTGGATGTTTATATGATTGGAGGCCAGGACTGATTAACGTTTATGATCGGTAAAATCCACCTTGTTCGTTGGAGAAACACCTGGAAAAGAACTCCACTGCAACACCCAAACAGAAATATTTGAGACCCTGTGTTTTGCCCCTTTCAGACAGCGTTACCCTGGAATTCTCTTCAGATATTTTCATTGAAAAGGGAATTCTGAAAACAAATCTTCGAAAATATTTCCATTCCTAAACACTGACGCTTCTCTTTAACCTCTTTAGCAGTTCAAAAGTGGTGATTGTGAGCAAATTGTGAAGCCAAATATGGTGAAAAATGAAAAATGAAAAATGATTGCTTTATGATTCTCCCTGCAAGAATGGTTTTCTGAATTGAATTGTTTATGACTTGCTTAACCTCTTTAATATCTACTGATGCAGTCATGAGTTATAGCTGGAGTAAGCAGCAGTTAGTATGTAGGGTATCATTCGGCCCGGTTAATCTAACACATCAAAGAGACACTTGCTTATGCTGTGTAGGTTACTTTGCTGTTCATCAGGCCTTGTGTTTTGAAATTGTTCATAGACGGGTAAGCCATGTCCAATGGCAACATATCAGCCCTCTATAGGCAACTGGGCATTGTCATTTCCAAAGCACAAAATCATTGACTTGAGCTCAGCCTAGACTGCAGCCAGTAAAGTTATTGCAAACTGAACATATCACCGTAGGACCCCTTCCAGAGTGTTTCTCTGTTTCTGTTTCCAAAACTTTTAAACTAAATTTATGCCAGGTCCAATAGAGGAGGGTCAAGAAATATTTTATAATTTGTGCTAAATAGAGTATCACCCATTGTCCGTGACGTTAGAAGGCACGCCTGTGTATGATTCACTGTGAGAAAACCTCACTGAACCATAAAAATCTACAGATTTCTCTCACAAATTTCCCATTCTAAAACAAAAGAGATCAAGACCTTCTAAAACATTTCTCTTCAACAACAGAAAGAAAGCAAAATCAGTGCCAATACTGTCACTGGAAAACCGCTCACCCATAGACTATAGGAAAATCCCCAGCTGCCAGTACAGCTTGAAACCAACCTATCATGTTCAAGTGACCTAAGATTCAAAAAGTCATTGACAGGCATGGCACTGTAGTGAAAATCAACTCAGGATGAACGGCTAATCTTGGACCAGGGTTGGACAGCTACAGCAAGCCCAAAAAAGCCGTGGTTGTTTTACTATCATCAGTATAGTACTGCAAGACACTCACCGACTGGGCTGAAATTTTGGAGCACTCATTGTTTGGTACAGGCATGATGATGACTATTCCGTGTGACTCGAGACAGTGAGATTCTCAGACATATAGTTGACTTGACCCAGTGACCACTAATACAGAGATTGGCGTACCAACAACGACTGCTGCTGGCACACCCAGGCTCTCTTTTGACTAATGCGGCTTATCATCCACTGAGTAACTCAGAATCATCCTAAGTTCTGCATACGTGCTGCCTGTATTTGGCACAAGAGCCAAATGAACATCATACAGGTCTAGAACATCACAATGGAAAGCAGTTCTCCCTTGTGGATTGGCAGCACAGAGGCATACAATTCATTCCCACATCTCATGCACTGTATGAACCACAAACTAGCTGCTGATGTTCTCTTCAGGCAAGAGTTGCTTCAATTTGCGGAAAAGCACATTATAATCATGAGCAGTACAAGCTTCACTGCCTGCGCATGCATTACTAACATTACAACCGCCAATGCTGCTTTGGCAGTACTCTCTAGAGAACAAAATGTGTAACATTCCAGGTTCCTCTCCTGGAGTAGCTACAGCACAGTCTGTATCCTAAATGGTTCGTGATGCATGAGCAACTTCAACATCAGACACACTCTTTGAATCACTGCCACCACTAATCTTACTCCTCGTCATTGGCATCAGAATCACCTTCACCTGACATCAACAGATCATCTGAATCACGTGAGCTTGACTCAACATATTGAGCAGCCTCATGAGACACAAGCAGTAGTATGAAGTTGGTAAGGTATCAACATATGATCCAGATGTTTCTCGTCAATTGTGCTATGTCTCTATTATTCAATAAAGAATACAGGGCAGTGAATGAAACGGTAGTTCCAATTTGTTGACTTCCAAATCGGCAAGCACTGGAGCAGGCCATAGTCGTGGGATATACCTTATCTTCGTTTCTTACAGAAAGAGGATGGATTTACATTTTTGGCATATTTTAATGTGATGATTACATGTAGAGTCTAGCAATGTTAAAATCATTTAGGAGTAAAATAATGGAACAGCAAGGATCTAATTTCATGAAAACAAGGTTGGAAAGCCTCACTTTTTTGTCCTGAAGGAACTATAGCCACGTATTCGGTGGCATGATATGACTGCATACGAGTGAGAGCCACAATGCTGTTCTTGAATACTTGGTAATGTCATCATTGGGCACAAATGAACGGCCCTTCTTTATAGCTGTTTGAAAATTTATAAAAGTGAAGAAATTCAGATAGAAGAATTAGATAAAGACTCACATTACCTTTCTTGCAGATTGAGTAATAGTCATAATGGCACAGCATATTACCCCATCGTCCGTCCGATCCATAAATAAGCACACAGTCTTGTCGCTTTTCCTTGTCAGTTACATCTCCATTATCTGGTTTGCCCGATTGCCACTGATCCTCAAAATAACGACTGCGATTACGCTCCCATACAAACTGATTTGTTTTTCCTTCAAGGGCATTGTACCCGATCCAAGCATTGGTATACAATGTGGACCTGAGGTAGTCAGTCACAAACTTGTTCTCATCCTCTGACTCAATAACAACCAGGTAAGCATTATTTTTACTGCACCAATCCCAAGCACCAGAATAGCTTAGTTCTTCTGTGTTGACAAAGTAGCAATGGTTTCCATGTTGTTTCCATCCAGAACCATAATCACACAGTGTATGTGATAAATCTGGAAGAAGATGTAACATACAACAGCTGGTTTTATAGTCAAAAACTAACTGAATTCTGGTAAACCAAACATCTCAAACTATCATCAAATTTACTGCAAATATCATCTGGATGTTTATCTAATGGATGCCTAGGACTGATTGGTTTTGATAATCAGGAGAGACAACTTTAACTGTTTAGATACATGACTAGACCTCATCATTGGGAAACAATTCCCTTCAATTAAAATGTGACGCCCAAACTGAAACCTTTGAGGTCTCATGTCATGTACTTGTCCGATAGAGTTACCCTGGAATTCTGTGCAGACATTTTCAACGAAAATTGAACTATTAAACAAACCTTCAAGGGAAATTCCGTTGCTAAATGCTAACACTTCTTTTTCACCACTTTTCCGTTTAAATTTTTTTGTTTTTGTCAGCCAATCATGGAGTCAAACATGGTGAAAAATGGAAAATTATCGGTTTATGATTCTCACCGCAAGAGTGGTTTTTTTCTGAAGTTCAGTTGTTTACGACTCACGTAACCTCATTAATATCTACTGAAGCACTAAGTTCATGAGTTATAGTTGGAGAAGGCAGAAGATGCCATGGGGCATTAACCTGTCGCGTCAATGAGAGACTTGCTTACGCGGTAGTGGTTGCTTTACTGTTGAATCAGACTCTATGATGGTCTGAAATTGTCCATGGACAGGTAAGGCATATCCAAAGGCAAAATATTCCTCATCTAGGAAACTGAACATTGTCACCTGCGAAGCACACGGTCACAGATGCAAGCTCAGCATGCACTACGGTCAATGCATCGCCTTGGGACACTTTCAAGAGTGTTTCTTAGTATTTTCCAAATATTCAAACCAAATTTATCCCAAGTTCATGAGAGGAGCGTCCAAGACAGACTTTATAATTTGTGCTAAATATAGTAATACCCATTGTGCGTGGCGTCAGCAGGAATGGTTGCACATGATTCCCAACCCTTCCAGTTGAGAAATCTCGCTGACTAATTGTAGAAATCCACAGTTTTCTGTCAACAAGCTTCCTATCTAAAAAGAAGTACTTTTCAAGAGATCAAGCCCTTGTAAAACGTCTCTCTTCAAGAGCAGAAAGCAAAATCACTGACGCCACTGTAGCTGAAAAGTCGTTCTCACACATAGGTTATGAAAAGATCCCCGGCTGCCACTACAGGTCGAAACCAACCTATCATGTTCAAGGAACCTAGGATTCAAAACCTCACTGATAAGCACCTCACTGGCTGCAAATTAACAATCACAAACCCAAGTCACTGTCCTATTGCCATGGCTCCGCCATTACTTTTTCTCATCCACTTCATTATTTATTACAAGACACACGTGCAGTATAAACGGAACCTTGCTGGACGCGCATGAGCCAGCGCTAGATTTTTTTCCATTCTCTAAAAGAAGTTTTTATTTCTGACTGTTGAGATATGTCATGCTTACTTTGCTGGCTTGCTTGCAGTGCTAGGCAGAATATGCCGGTGGATCTCTTTCCCCCATTGTGACTGTCTATAATACATGTATATCACGAAAGCGTTTCACTTAGTAGTGGAAACAAATGTTGCACCACTGGCCACCAGTCATGCTCCCGAAGGCCGCATTCTCTTGGAGCTCCTTTACTGGCAGTGTCCACCAGTTCAAAGTCAACCAGACAAAAATACTAGATTTCCATCACTTAAATTCAGCGAAAGTTGACTTCTTGATAGGATGCTACTTGCATTTGTGAGGTGGTAGTACCCGTTCCATTGTGATTCCTAGCGCATGCAGGCAACACCATGGACACTTTTGTGTGCCCATGAGACCAATGGCTGCACAAAGTTTTTGCTGGCCTAACTGCATCTGCGTCTACCTCACCCAGTTCCTCTTCAGTAATATGGCATGCACAAATACTATTGCAGAGATCACCTGTTAAGACCGACTTTGCAAACACCAGGGCAAAGTCTTATGAAATATTGCATTATGCCTTTAACTCAGGCCAACTCAAGACTAACTATCTGTTTCCTTTGCTTCTCTCTCCGCAAACTTTAACATTGGTGTTTGTGATTGCGAGAGAAATAAAAGTCGATTTAACTGGGAAATTCTGCGCTTAATAGCTGATAGTACATGTACTACTTTGAAACAAAAGCAAACTTTGAATATCACATCAGGTTACAGTGCGGTTAAAGTCATTTCAATCAGGAGTCAGGCCATTAGTATGGTGAACTGAAAATGGCTGTACTGATTATCAGTGCCTGGTTTAAGAAAATAAAATGAAAGAAAAAGGGAAATCTAAATTCATGTGAATGCTATTCCTCGTCCAAGAAACTCGCCCTTACTGTCGTTTCTGCGAGTTATCTTCTGTCTTGTGAGGCTGGACAACCTTCAGCCCTTTCCTTTGCTTACTTTGCGTTGATGCTAGTTAACACAGGATGAGCACCCACCAAATCAGCGACAATGGACATACAACATTCGTGCATGGGTATAGGATTTTCTGATTCCATGGTCTAATGAAACAACAAGGCTAAGAAAAGCTATATCTTCGTCTATTAAACTTCGGCAGCTTTCCGACGAACATTTCCTGCTTCCGCCTGTCTCTCGATCTCAGCATATTAGTCACAATACTACACAAGGCGAAAGGGCAGTCCGGTGCCACGCTAGCAGATATATTGCAACATACAGTGAGTATACAACTAGTATGAATGCAGGGCATTGTGAGGCGAGCAAATACGCAGCTTAGTAACTCTAGTTACGAATACCAATAGTACATGGTACACGGAAGGCGAAATGTTTATTCATGTTAGGGTTTTTACCCTTTGATCGCACACATAGAACAGCAGGGGTGCGTATGCAACCGTAGTACCAGGCAGACATGTTTGTCGGCTCAGGCACGCATGACAGACCATGTAGACTGTACAGACATTGTTATATGTCAAGTTTACTCAGGCACGCATG
>JAOWAW010107581.1:0-14211 GCA_028565695.1 Nicola tetela
TCTCTCTCTCTCTCTCTCTCTCTCTCTCTCTCTCTCTCTCTCTCTCTCTCTCTCTTTCTCTCTCTCTCCCTCCCTCTTTCATTCTCAGCCAGCAGCACAATTGACATGTATATGTCTTGCACCCCTTTATTTTTGTGCTTAGCAGCTCAACACAATTAAAATTTGTTGCATGGGCTTCATCACATCATGATCAAATCCAGTGCAGGACCATCACTTGTACACACTACTGTTTGTTTTTATGCTGGTGCAGTGCTCCGAAATTTTTCAACTTAGAACCCTGTCTCAGACACAACTTCATCGCTTTCATGTTTCTGGTGGATTTACCATCTGGATTGCACATACTCTAAAGCCTCAGTCTTGCAACTGCCCCAGTGGACAGACTGAGAGTCCTTAACAATGCAGCCATTTTGCTTCTGGATCATCTGCTCCAATGGAACTCAGTTTTTAGAGCTTGTTTATTGCTGACCAAACTATGTTGGTATGGTGTGTATTTCTCATGAGTAGCTTCTTTCAGTTTTCTAAGTAGTTAGGGGTCCAAAATGGTTGAATTCATGGCAAACTATGCTGATGGGCCATTTTGGATTGGTTTGGATGGTATCTGTGTGCACACAGAAGAGGCGCATTGAAAGCAGTCATTTTATTTACCACTGACGTGTTGGATTGATTCGTACTTGTTGGATTAAACCAGTGCTGAATCTATTGTTGATCACGCACTCGTGAATATGTTCATCAGGTTTGTTGACTGAGGAAGTTCTGATTGTGTAACCTGATGAGATGGTTTGAACTGGGCCTGCCTGGAGCTAGGTCATAAGGATTCTTTGAAGTTCATCAAGGTCATTTTCTTGCCAGATGATTATTCAGTTTAAGAAATGCATTAATGGTGAGAAGCTGCTTTTAGGAGATAGTGCAGGCAATTTGCGGAATTTACCACAACTGTTCTTGAAACACCCACTAGGGGTTGGCACAATGCCTTCATCCATGCCTTCTTTGAAGATGTGCGGCTAAAGCCTTCGATCGAGTTGACAATGGATCAACAGCACAACTTTTAATGTGGGTCCACAGTCACCTTACTCAGGTTGTTGCATTATGTTATTAGATCAAGAGTTCAAGATTCTCTGTCTGATGCTCTACTCATCAGCTGCTCTGCAAGGCTCGGGCTTACAGCCACTGCTCTTCTCGATTTACTTCAAAGACATTCCCTACGTTGTGAGTGTGGTGTATGTATTCCTTATGGATAACACCATCATGTACAGGTGCTACTGTGGAAGAATTTCGTTGATCCCCATGCTACAGTCTTGCGACTTATTAATAACTGATATAATTTGGAGCCACTTGCTCAATGGGTGATCAGCAACCAGTTTAAACATGAATATTAATGCGCTGAAGACCGGGTCTGAGGTCTGTGTAGCTGCATGTGGTTGGATGGACAGTTGTTCAAACCTAGACTGAATTGAGCTCAGTGGTGGTTCTTTAGCAGATCTCTAGTTCCTCGCTCAAGCTCAATATTCATCTTGGTATGCCTCCTTGATGTGACAGGATGAAGTGGAACACCACATCTCCTGTATTCTACAGCGTGTTGCCAGGGGTTGCACTCTACTGCATTTAGCCCACAGGCGTATAACTTGCCATCTACCATAAAGGGTTTTTTTAATCCCACTTTTATCTCACCAAGACTAGAACATGTACTGTATACCTTTTGCCGTCTGAGGTGGTGCCTCATTAGTGCTAGCCAACATCAAGTCACGCTGACTGTGTTCTTCTAATTTACAGCATGGCTATTCTTTTTCCTCTTCTAACACTTCTCGTCTACTGTCTTCTTTTTTGTGTACTGCAATCCCCTGATGGAATGTTCTACTGCCTGATGTTGTTAACTGTAAAAGTGTCTTGTTTACTTCAGTCCTTTGTGCTCCTTGTTGCCTTAGTGACTGGTTTTGTTTCGGTCTCAGTCGAAAAATCTATTATAGTACCCATACAACACGCAGGGGTTCTTAGAGGAAGAGCCCTTGATTAGCTTAAGCTATTGGGCAATCGTGTATAAACATAAACTAAACTAAAAAGGATTATAATGCTTTTTTTGAAATTTTGGGTTCTTTTTCCCACAGGTGGGTGATATTATCAATTTTTTTTCTCTCTTTCTTGAAAGACAATCACACCGTGGCGGAGCCCCCAGCATTGCAGGAGGTCGTATCTTTTATCGATCTTCAGAAGTTTTTTTCGAGCCCCAGCATCGTAAGCAGTCGTTAGGTTCACAAGGCCAAGCTAAACTTCCCATAGCACTGTTCAGAATATTATACATGTATGTTCGATATTGACAACTATAGCTGAGGCTCGAGAGCAACGCCAGCGAACGATCCTTTGATCAAATGCTGATTATGCTACAGTAATGGGATCATGGTAAATTTCTCTACTAAACATATCAGATGGTAACAAGGGCGTTTTGGAGGAAACGTTTAGCTCGTGTTGCTGCAACTTTACTTGAGTATTGTTATCCTAGGCCTCCAAAGAGATGGTCAGGTACTGACCTCAATCTATACCCTATGCGAAGCCAGCAGCAAATGCTTCCCTGTCGACTGTTCCCAATCATGTATTACTCGTCCCCAGCTGGCCGTAGTGTAACGTCGGAGTTTCTCGTTGACATCACATTCCACTGTTTCTTCTCGAGGACATCTTCGGCCGTTTGGAAAGGACCGTGTTTACAGAAGCTTACAGTGATGACAAATCAAGCGGCAAAGCTTCACACGATGTGTTTGATGCGCGAATCTTTACCCTGTGCTGGTTATTATGTTACCTCCCCCCTGGAGTGTTTTGGGACCTGTAAATTTTCAAGGATTTGCACAAGACAGGGGTCGCTCTTAACGCCAACTGAAGCACAGTGGCATAAATACATTCAGTCGGCGTCGTCGTGGTTGACGATTGCTCGCCTGGTAGAGGCAATGAGGAAAAGAGTCGAGTCTGAAGAGAACAGCGAGTTGTGTCTAGCATGCGAGGCTCAAATGTGGGAGCTACATAATCGGCGAGAGTTGTCGGCGGAGGACCTTTGTACTTTCGTAGAGAATATATTGGATCGACATGTTTTGTCTGTGGCTGTGGGATGCGCAGCGCGGTTGATGAAGAGCTACTATTTTTCGTTTGCTGAGATGAGCACGTTCTTGTTTCTCGTTGGTCTGCAACCAGCTCGCCACGAAGCGCGATGCAGTCGTCTTCAGGGCATGGTGGATATTATAGAGAGGAATACAGAGAGTGTGTCTGCGAGAAGCACGCTTCGTGCAGTGTACGGCGCATCACGGATCGGATGCCTGAGTGTTTCTTCGTTGATGAGTAAGGTTGAAAAGCTGTGGAGTGGGAGGCTGAATCAACTTTCTGCACAGGAGCTGCACTGGCTTCTCCTTGCAAGCGGCCGTGTTTCACGTAAGCAAGAAGGCTACGACGGAAGACAGTTCTGTTTAAAGTTCCTCAAAGAACATTCTGATTGTTGTAAGTCATTCCAGCCAGCGAAATGCATAAACGTTCTAGCTGGCTTGGTGTTTTCATTTCCAAAAGAAACTCATTTTCGACCATATTTGCTGAAGGCTTTTCAAAATACCGAGAAGCGTCTTGCCCAATACTTTCATCAGTTGAAAAGTGACGATGTCTTTCGATTGTGTTTGTTCTTAAACATTATATCGCACCAGTCATTCTACCTTCCTTTCAAAATGTATCTGTTGCATCATATGGAGTGCCTATCACCAATAGCATTTGTGAACATATTTCACCATGCTGTGAAGCAGGACTCTACTGTTGACAGATATTTGTTCCGGTGTGTGTACATGTACATGATGAAAAACGTTCATAGCTGGAATGCCAAGCATATTGAGTTGTGCTTGGTACCTCTGACGCTTGATCATGTCCGCCGGTCTCAAGCTGCTCGTCTGCTTGGTGGGGTGTTGGCAAGTAATGTTAAAGAAAGATTTTCACACAGCTTGGCACCTTTTACTGCTGCTCAGTGTGCAGTCTTTCTCTTCCGTTTTATCCGTTTAGGGATGAAGAAGCCGCCTTTGACGGAGATGCTTTTTACTCCAGCTCTTAAGAACTTTGGGCATCTGCCACTGCGTGAAGTGTCCCAATTTGTTTTAGGCGTGTCTCTCATGAAAGATAATTCTCGTCATGTTTATATGCTGGTGGAAGCCATGGCGAAAAGGCGGATCATTGCTGATAGTCTGTCAATGCAGGCAAACAGTCTTATGTGCAAAGGTTTTCTTCGTATGCGCATTGTGAACAATGCTTGGCTGGAAGAAATTGCAGTGTTTTGCAGAAAAAACTTGCAGTCACTTATGAACAGTCATGAACTGCGGATTGCTGTCACCAGCTTGTCGTTGTTGGACTTCAAGTGTTCAGAACTGTTTAAGGAGGTCAGTCGCTTTCTAGACAAGCATGCTGATCTAGGCTTGATTGACATTAAACCTGTGATATCGGTTTTGTGGGCATGTGTCCACCAAGGCTACTTTTTAGTGAAGCCGATGCAGCGGCTTTCAGATCTAACACCGTCATGTGTTATTCAGCTGTCATATCCAGTGCTGCAGGAGGTGCATCAGCTAGATTTGCTTTGGCAGAGGAAGTTCCAGCGGGGTTTGTTGCTGTGCAACACTCATGCAGCACTGTTAGAAGCTTTGAAAAAAGGGCGAGATCATTTTCAAAGTGCAGTCGACGTGCATGTTGTCAAACTTTTTCCTAGCGGACATGTCAAATGTGATGTGGTGACTGCTGAAGGTTGTTGGGTGGCCTGTATGATCTTGAGGAGCAAATATGGTGCTAGTGTCGAGTGGCCTATGGATGTTGCCATGGCACCATCCGCTGACGATGTTCAGAAGTTGGTTGTCAATGGTTATCAGCCACTGGCAGTGTTTGGCTTGTCTCGGCGTTGTTTTGATGTGGATTTGATGAGGTTGCTTGGTCATTCGAAAATGATGTGTTGTGCTTTAGAACTCTGTGGTTGGAAGGTGTTGGTAATTTCAATTTCAGACTACCACAGAGCGTTCAACAAGGACCAGTACTTGTGTGAACGTTTCAGAACAGTTGGTGTAGACAAGTTTCAGACGTCAAATTAATAAGCTCTACCATTTTAAGCTGAGTATTCGGCTGACTGTATGTCAAATAGACATTTAATTGGCAAATGCTCTTCTCTACAAGGTGTATTCAATTTTCTTAAACTGACCAGGCCATTTGAAAATCTGGTGAAATCTGTGTTTTACAGCGCTTTTAGAGAAATGTTATGAGGGAGCATGTCAAATTGCGGTGAGTTCAGAAGCAGCATCCAATTTACACGTGTACTTTCTAAGCAACACTGTATTTGATATAGCCAAATTTAAATAGTTCACAAGGTTGTGTCCGCTGCCGATCATCCCTAGCCAGCTGTGGCAGAGATGGGCAGCCTAGTATACTACTCGGAGGTTCAGACTCGTTGAATGGTGTCAGCAATCATGGTGACATATGTCCGTTTCTGCTCGCAAAACAGCCAGCCTGCCCGTGTGTATAGACTCTACAATTGTGCATTGTGTCAACGTCTGCAATGACTTCATGTCACCATGGCAAAGGAAGTGCTAGCCACCCTGCTGGCTGATTTCACAGACGATGGTTGGTGCTACCTTAGGGTAAACTAAACCATGGTAGTGAAGAGTGCTGGAAACTGAAAACATAGGCTTGAAAATCAGAGTGTTTTGTTTTGTCTTTGGTAGCAGAACTGCCTGACAGTATCAGACCAATGCTGATCATAATATTCCTGAATTATGCTACAGTTGACTCTTGTTAAGACGAACTAATTCAAACCATATGGTTGGACATTAATCAAACTGAGTCAAATCATTTCGGATTAGACAAACATGGATAAACGAACTAATTTTCAGGTCTGGCTGAGGAAAAGACAGATGACATACTTTGCTGGCCACCGGGGCCTGACAGGCCCTTGCTTGGGAAGGGCACTGTAGAAATACAAATGAAGTTCGATGCACCTCATGAAAACTCACACCTGTGCATGTTTACATGTGCGTATGTTTGTATTGAGGGTGCCCAGATATGTGGGGAAGGGGGATCAGAAAGGATTGGGCGGGTCGACTCCGGACGAAATGAACATTAACACCGGGCTGCTGAACTTCATCTAAACAAGAGTTGACTATGTGGTTTTGCTGTCAGCTAGGGCATGCACACAGAAAGTATGCCAGCATTTGCATTACCATCTAAGGGGCATAGTGCTTGGCACAACTCTCCCAACACATCGATCAACCTTGCCACAACATATTCTGAGCAGTTTTTCATGGTAGCCATGTTATGATTAAACCTTATGGACAAACAATGACCTTTCTTTTTAGCATCGACAACATAATATTATGTACATGTATAAATGCTTGCTTCTTGTCTGATTGCTCTCCCCCTCACAAAAATAGCAGAAAATTGATTGTTTCAAATTTTCAATGCAGATTTGTTCAGTTTCTACCAAAAGCAAATCCCCAACAGCATCCAGCCATATAGAAGATACACTTTAGGGTGTTCTATGTGGGCGTTGCCAAGAGACGAGGAAGCGCCTCCGTCCTCCATGCCAATGGTTGTCCAACACGGCGTATTGCGTCACCATGCTGTGGGAATCGTCGTTCAAGCTCGTCAAGAACTTCGTGGAGACTCTGTCAATTACACGAAAAGACAATAAAATAAACATGTGAGGTCTGTGAGACTGTGATAGGTGGTGGCAGTCTGTAGTACTAAGCTAATATGTCTACCAATTTACAATGCAATTGGAGGATTCACAATGGTACAGGTAATAAACCACAAACGAGCAGTAACACATGTTGTGAATATTAGTTGACACGCCTGTGAAACACACGGAGCATCCATGCACATATACAGCATCGAACTATCTACCATATGGAAAGGTCATGTCTAGACATGTAGACAATTGTTATTATTATTTATTATTGTAGATGCCACTGGCTACACATCAGAAAAGGTTTGCGATTTCTTCCTTGCCTGTATCTGATGGCTTCTTCCCTCTCAAATCCAAAAAGAAATCACCCCGACCACTCTAAGCAGCTATGCAGCAGGTAATTCCTCTACCGCCAAACTTGGCACTGCTGCAGGGTTAGCCCAGCTGCTTGGAAGTTACGATTTCAGGGATCCTGACTGGGATGACATTTATTCGAAAGCATTGTCAACACCACACGACATCGACTGGGGAAGCATGAAAACCATTGACCACGCACGAAAAACGAACGAGCGACGGATAAGGGAAGCGATCCACATTGATAGAAGGAGACTGATGATGAACAGAGACAAGGATATGGAGCGAAACTCACTGTGGAAGACAATTCTTTAGTTAAAGAAATCATCACCTTTTTCTTTGTTCTTACCAAATAACCTCTCGCTCATTTTTTTTCCTTTTTTGCTATTGTTAATCCACACACACGATACAACACCTCACATTCATACGTACGCAGCAACCAACCACATACTCCCACCTCACCGTTGTACGCACGCAACCACCAATACGGTTAACTCCAGCCAGCTTAGAGCAACCACACATACCCGCATCTCACCCAATACCTAACAATCATAACGCCATAATACCCGGTTACTGTACTCCTTTTTTATCATTTACCAACTGATGAAGGCAGAGGCACGTCTGCCGAAACGTTTTGAAAAATATTGTTAGACTGGTGAGTTGGGAATGCTTTCGAATAGATATACAAATCCCTACGCATATAGTAAATTGTCACCACAATGGTGGGGGCTGGTCTGGGAGGATTTCCATGGCACTGCTCAACCTAACTGGTGAGTGCTTAAAAAAAATGTTCAACAAGGATTACCCAGTAGCAATGACTAATCATGGGGCATTCCTCATAGAAAAAGAGAGAGAGAGAGAAGAGGGAGAGAGATGGCAAGTAGATGAACAGAGGAAACAGTACAGCACGAGTTTGTATACTACAACCCAAAGGTGTACATGTCTCAAGTAAAAAAAACGTAGGCGATCACAAAAAGTTGACAACAAAGTATAGGACACAACAGAGGATGGAAGGTGATGGAATTCCGCAGGGGCATGGCATAGCAAAGACCTGATGATTGTGAATTCCACAAGGGCATGGCATAACAAAGACGTGATGATTGGTGCCTTCAGATCCGACACTTTGGGAACTCAATGGAGTGCATGACTGGCCCAAAGAGAGTATTTTGAGCAAGGGCTTGCTGGAGGAGGGAGAAGAGCGGAGAGCTATGGTGGGCCCTGATTGTCAATAGTTCGCTACAGAAGAAGCAGGCAATGTTCACAAGCAAGTGTTGGCAGGCCAACCTGTTGCAAGGGTTCAAGCACACGAGATTGACGTGTGATGGCTTTTACTGCTGATAGCCGAATTTTCTCCAATTTCCTTAGATTTGCAAGCAATGCACCACACCACACTGCACTGCAATACCATATCAAGATCGCAGCATACATCAGCTGGCACAAAATCGGTGCGAACTGTGGCTTTGCGTGGCAGCGGACTGCTTTGTCATGTCTGATGGTGTAATGTTTCAACATGCGCGTAGATTGCCCATGGATCGGGTGACAAGCGCAGGACTAGGGGCCGGCCTTGTACGGTCCAATATCATGCGCAGCCTGCGATCTAGCTCCAATCTAGTCCCGATCCCGGATTGACGGCTGAAAGTACTAGGTTCTCAACGCTGGCCTGTGCTCAGGTTCGGATGAAGTCCGGCCCTGGCCAGGGAGAGACAGGGGATCAAATGAGCTGCGGAGGTGCCGTGGCAGGCCCGTCAGGCCGCCATTTTGTACCATGTATGGTATGAAATTTGAGCTTGCGGTACCACAGGCAACCACTAATGAAATTGATCCCCTGACGAATTTGTGCCAGGCGACCCATTCAGACATCTTGATACGACTCAAGGCAAGGCCTAATGAAGGCCATGTGACTTGAGTACTGATAGAGGCAGCTGCTGACAGAAAGACAGCATTTTGCACAAATTCACTGCACTCAATACATGTGAGGTCACAGTATCAATATGCTTAGCCCATTTCATTTCAAATGAAACAATGAGCCTGAGATGCCATTTTTTGTCACTTGCATTAGAAACTCATTAAATGAAGCTGGAAGAGTGATTCATTTTTTTTTCGGTCCTAGCGAAAAGTCAGCAGATTTTGTAGTGTTGATGGATAGTTTTGTGCGGCATGTCTAACCAGCAAATAGCAAGAGGTCATCTGACAGCAGACAGCAAGGAGACTGCTGAGCACCAAGGTAGTCTGTACTGTAGAGGAAGGTATTATTGGCAAACAAAACTGTGGTGGCTCTGGTCACTGATGGAATGTCTTTAAAGTAGATAGCAAAAAGAAGAAGTCCTAGCACTGAGTCTTGCAGGACTTTAGGAGGGATCAGTGGTAGCGTCGACAACAGCATCCCTGATAGTCTGGTTTGTTAAGTGAACCTCAGTTTTTTCAGTGTCACACTACTATGGCAACTGTCCTCTAACCCTGCCAAGAAATAGGAGGATGTTAGATTGGAGAATAAATGATACAGCGAGGTATGAGTTTGACTGCTTGTCCATAGAAGTGGCATAGCTCAGAAGAGAACCCTGTACTGGCTCTGGCAGTGCTCTTTATTAGCCATCTACAGGCTAATAAAGAAGAAGAAGAAGAAGAAGAAGAAGAAGAAGAAGAAGAAGAAGAAGAAGAAGAAGAAGACAGAGAGATTCGGTGGGAGAAATTAAGAACAGCTAGTGAGAGAGGCAGGAAAGGGGCAGTATGTCACATGAAGTTTCTCACATGTTTCTTCACTTACCTTTGTTCGTGCTCTTTGTCGTTCTAGCTCAGCAACCACATTCTGCTCGCCCTTGTAGAGTTGAACGTAACGGCCTTGCTTGATAGCCGTGTAGTGTTTGTTTTGACTCTGCAGCCACAGTAGCTCATGCACTCCCTTTTGTTATAAACACACAGACAGAGAAAAAAATCAAAATAATTGGTTTCTTGTTTTGGAAACTAATGCCTGAGGTGATGAAGTTACACACAATGCCATTTCACACCGCCACATTGCAGAGTTTGAAGAGTCACAATAGCAATATGGAAAATGCCGTAAATAACATATAAACAAAATTCCCCACACTTCTGGAAAATACGACTCGTATCTGCCCTTGTAAGCATGTCACATTCTTATTACAGTTTATGATGATTGCCCCTGCAGAATGCAGATGGTCGCTTATGGCCTACAGGAAGCTCATATGCCGAAGAACACAGTTGGTCTGACAAAGAGGCTGCATGGCCCTAAATGTCCTAAAAATGGAAACACCAGGCTACATTCTTACGCTCATACATGTGCATGTTCTTCAAGTCAATCTCGAATGTTCTGAATCCAGGCTAAAATGCTCTAACTATTTCAGGCTGTATGTTCTTCAGCTCACTGTTTTTTGATGTACGAGCTCACTGTGTCATGAATATCAGTCAGCTTTGGATAACAGTTCTTGTAGGAGATTGTTGAGAAGCCATTAAACTCCCGGATTTGATGATAAAATATTAGTGTGATTGTCTGTGTGACTTGAATTATAGCCTCTCATGATCAATGTCAGTGCCAACAAAGCACCTGAAAACACTGCTTTTTGAGTCAATTGTGTTCCTGACAAAAATGTTGAAGTCAGCAATGTGATTGCTCACGCTACGTTTCAACTGCTGAGCCCATTTCCTTCGCCCAAATGTCATCCGGAAACCTGCGCTGAAGTTGAGATACATACTAGAATTTTACTGCTACACTGAATTATTGGAAGCAAAGAAGTTGTATAGTGCTTCCAACAATGGCATAGACTCAGCTGCAACATATTGCAACATATTGTAGAAACAGATAACTCTGATTTACACATATGTTACTTTGAGACAAATGATATCAATGCTGTGCTGACATCATTTTCAGGATGCTTCAGCATATTTTATAAGAACATTACTGATATCAGCCAATTCACCTGCTTGAAAAACCCAAGGTTTGCCACCTATTCATGAACCACCATTCTTGAAACTTTTATGAAACATCTTGCTTTTAGTGGTACTTGCAAATTTTAAAGATCCAGGTTGCAGTTTTTGATCGATGACAAGTAACCTTACATAGTGTTGTCAAGTTTTATTTTTCACTGAAAATCACACGACCAGTATAAAGGGATTGACTTCTGAGAGCTGTGATAAGATTGAACGGATGGATAAAGGACCAACATACAAAGGACTGTAAGAGACAGGGCAATGGTGTCTGTTTGTTTATGGGCAACCACTTGAAGTATGACTTGTGTTCACTAAACTGTGCATGCCATTACATGTATTGTGCAGCTTTTCTTGTCAGCTTCTACCTTTTGCTTGGTAGCTTCTTGCTGAGCACGTGTCTGCTGCAACGTGACCAAAGTCCTTTGAAGTTCCTCGCTGTTCTCCTGCTTTTGTCTCACCTGCTCTTCCATGCTATGACTCGCCTCTCGTAGCTGTACCAGCTCTGCTCAATGTAAAAAAAAAAAAAAACAGAAAGAAAAAAGGAGAGGATCCAACTTGCTCAACTAAAAGACAGAAAGAGATCAACGCATTGACAAATGGATTGATAAATCAGAAAGTCCTCGTCAAACTCCAGTAGAAACAGCTGAAAGTTAGACCATATGATGTCTGGCAATCAAAACTGCCTGACACACAGCAAAAGCAAAAACAGCACCTTGAAAGTCGAAACTGTTTTCTGACAAGTCATGATCCATTCCAAAAATGGTGCAGCTAAGTGACATAAAGCACATCTGTCTACTCTCCTACCTTGGTCACATGCAGCAGCATTTTGCAAAGTCTGTTGGACTTTTCGCCGCAACTCTGCAACCTTCTGTTTGTAGTGGCCCTTGCTTTGCTGACGCCGTCCAGTCTTTGTCTGACCATCAGCTCTGCAGAAGCACAAGGAACAGTCATTCAATGCTGCCTTTTCATACCTGAACTTTACTGGATTTCACTTGATCCAGTGGTCACTTTGGTTAATTTTTCGTCTTAATTTCATGATGCACAAACATTGACTGTTTTGCACACACAAATTTTCACAAGTAAGAGTGCAATTCCGACCTGTAGGTATGCTCTATGTGATTTTGTGACCACAGACTTTCACAATTTTGTAAATCGTGTGGAAATCTTGGTTTACAGTACCCTTTTAAACAGATTCACTGTGTACATGTTGTTATCTTCTACAGTCCCTCAGAGAAAGCAAAACATTATGCTGAAAAGTGAAACATTAAGTATTGTTACCAGCCCAGTGTTTTCGAATCTGTTTGATTCTTGCTTTCAAATAACAGTATAATAGTAGCATTCTGAAAGGTGATTGGTGTCAATAGTGAGATTCACAACATACAATTCACTTTGACGCCACTGAATTATTTGCCAACACGATTGTCGCAAATTTTGAGAAGAATTCCTGAAGCAATTAATTAAATATCAGATGCCCTGTATCCAGGGAATTTTGTGCACTGATATATGCATCTAATAAGACAGAACTAAGGAAGTAAATGGCCATTCCTTGTTGAAGACGTCGGACAAACTAGTTTGCTTACTTGACGTTTAGAACTTCGCGACGCATCACTGCACGCTCCATTTCCTGCATCATGGATTCTTGATGTCTCATTAATTGTTGGTACTTCACCTACCACCAGACACAAACACACAAGTATAGATAAACACAAAACCATAAACAAAGTAACAAACAAAAACTTGTGAGAAGGCAATGTTTTTTGGCAGATCTGCACTCTGCTGAAGTTGTTCATGCTATCAAGGTTCTCTATTCTGGCCCGGTCTAGTTCAATGGCTGAATCTTACCGACATTCGATGCACTTCTTCCTTCATGCGACGGATCTCCCCTTGCATGCCATCAGAGTCCACCATTGCCTTTGTGTCCTTGGCCAGTTGTATCTTCTTCTCCCACAGCATAATGTGACGCCTGTACAGCACAAGGTGATGTGTTTTCTCACGTTTGCAGACCTCACTCACCATCAGCCCATATCAGTAAAATCATACAATACAAGCCCATATTGTTCAGATAAAATTGTCAACAATTCATTCATTTCTGCAACTCTACTAGCACACACAGTCTTGCATGCCTGATATCTCAGACTAGCAGAAGAAACAAGGATACTGGATTTCTCTAGAATACTCAAAGAAAACTGAAAGGTCAGAACTTAACTTCTCCTGATTAGGAAAAATAATAGGATGTTTTGATTTCTGCTGATTTCTCTGAAAAATCCAGTTCCTGATTTCCACTGATTTTTCTGCCACTTGCTGTGCCAAGTCTTTATCACACTAAAACCAAAACCGAGTAGCTTTACTTGAACTTGACTTTACTTTCTGTCCTACTCTATCTCCAAGGCTGATTTGAGAAATTTTTTTGGTGGGCCTCCATATTGTGAAGACCGTTCTGCTAGACAACTTAACAATAATGAAACTTACTCAGCTTCAACCAAACTGTGGAGAAGACGTTCCTTCTCCTCTTTCACACCCTGGACTTCATTTTGCATACGACATGAAGCTAATTCTGCTTCCTGTTTAGAGAGAAAAGAACAGAAAGAAGGAGTTAGTGAGAGACAGAGAAAGAAAGAGCAAAAACACAAAGAGGGAGAGAAAGAGTCAGATCTAGTCTCAAGAGATTGAGGGTTTAAAGAGGGCTGCTGAAAATCTGAACACTATTAAGAACTAACAGGGGAAATAGAGTGTCAGTACTTTGTGCTAGAATACCAGGTGATCAACAGAGACACACTAGATGCACACCTTCAGTGCTGCAATGAAGTCATTCTCACGAAGCACGCTGTCTTGCTCGAGGTCTTTCTGCCTTCCGCGTTTCTCATTGATTAGTGTGCTCAGACGTGTCATGTCTAACTGCATTTGACGTGTGTCCTGCTCAATCAACCCTGTCTCCTTTCGCTCACGATCAATCTCACCTGATGGCCGGAAGAAAGAAAAAAATCAACTGAAAAGAATTGTGTGAAGTGACAGAATAAAATGAAGGAGTTCATTTGGAGGTCAGCTGAAGTGCTCTGAAAAAGGGTAGTGGCAAAGTAATTAGCCAACTCTCCAGTGAATTTACAGAACTGAGAGCTAACATGCCAAGTCATAGGTTTCTTGGTTTAAGTAAAGGCTAGCAGATTATTTGGTGACGGTGACAGACCTACATATCTTCTTCTTCTTCTTCTTCTTCTTCTTCTTCTTCTTCTTCTTCTTCTTCTTCT
>JAOWAW010107592.1:0-14207 GCA_028565695.1 Nicola tetela
ACGTGCACGTTCCGGTATGTCCAATTTAAACTTTTTGTGAAACCTTATGTGTGAGTCAATAATATCCTTGGTGGAACAGGGGCAGACTTTGTATGTTAAATTGCACCCACCCGGTGTATCTCGTGTGTGTGTGTGTTATGAGTGAAGTATTTTCACATGTTGCATGTTGTCAGCATGTGCGTATATTATTCCTGTGTTCTGTGTTTGTAATGTAATCGGTGATATGTGTGTTGTGTGTGCCTGTTTGTTGTGTGCATTTAAGCTCACATGTTTGTGTATGTGCCCTGTGTGGGTTTGTGTATTTACGTGTGTTGTGTGCTGTCTGTTTATGCTATGCTGTGTGGTTTGCAGGTGTGTTATCTTTGTGTCTCTGTGAGGGTTATGTGTGTGTTGTCTGTTGTTTGTGTACTGTATTCTATGTTTGTTTTGTCTGTGTGAGGGTGTGGTACATTTTTGTATGCATGTCTTTTGGAGCGCATGTTGTGTGTGCTCACGTGATTCTTTATGCATGTGTCTGTTGGTTGTGTCCTGTTTGTCTGTGTCCACATGTTTCTGTACATGTGTAGGATGTGTGTGGGGGTTTCGTTTGTTATGCTTGTGATGTGTGTGTGCGTATGTGTGTGTTTGTGTGTATGTGCGCATGTCTATTGCAACTTAACTGTGTATGTTGTGTGCATGTTTGTGTGTTTTGTGTATTAAAATTATGTGTGTGCGATTGTGTGTATTGTTCTGTGTGCGTGCGTACATCCATACATGTATGCGCTTGCACACATATGTGCATATGTGTGCACTGTGTGTTCTGTGTTCTTGTTTTGTGCCTGTGTATCAGTGTGTATTATTCTGTTTGTTGTGTGTTTTGCATGCATGTTTGTGATATGTGTATGCTTGTCCATGTTTGTGTGCATGTGTGTGTTTGTGTGTGTTTGTGTGTGTGTGTGTGTGTGTGTGTCAGCATGCATGCTCTTATGTGTTGTATTTGTTTGTGTGTTAGCTCATGTGTGTTTATAACTTTAATATGTCTGCATTGAAGAAATTGGCAGAATAAGTACAGAAGACAGGGATCATACAGCATAAAAAGACCTTATTACCCAAGAGTGGAGAAATACTGGGCAGTGCTAGTACATCCTGAGCCTATAATTATATTGGCCGAGGCGAAACATTGAGTCAGCTATCCCTAACCTTACGGTATTAAGCAACTGTAAATGTATTGATTATACCTCATTTGCCCAACCCACCCCGAGCAAACTAATGTTCATAAAATTCTCAAGGTTTGGTTTGGCCAGACCCCTTCATATAGCGGTGCTATCAATCCAGGTAGTAATTATTGTCACTACAATTCTACAACACACCTGCACACATACACACATGTATCTATGTAGCGTTGTATGATTCATAATCATGGCATTCATGGACTAAAGAAGTTATAGATTAAACAATCACGTGTCGGTGAAGTAACTTACAGAAGAAATTACTATGATGGTGAAGACTTGGCTTATATCTGCATTCTGTATATTCATTGCTTTCAGCTTCTGTTTTCTGGGGAAAGTCATCGCATAATGCCTTCTCTGTGTACGTCTCTCTGTTTGTCTGCCTCTCTCTCTCTCCCTCTCTTTCTCTCTCTCTCTCTCTCTCTCTCTCTCTCTCTCTCTCTCTCTCTCTCTCTCTCCCTCCCCTCTTTCTCAGTTCTCAAAGACAACAAATTTCAGTGGCTAACACAACACACACATACGAGCTCTTGACATACCTAGTATTCACCTCCATCGACCCAGTGCACTTTCGGTGAAAAAAATCAACGGGTACGGCGGGGTTTCCGCGAAGCAGGTGGAAATGGCTTGGACGGGGCTCACAGATCTCAATGGCGAGCGAACGTGGACGTATTGCTGGGTGCTAAAATGGTTACGAATCTAAACAGAAGTACTCCATTGAAAGTCTGAAAGTCCATGACAAGGCTGCTCGAAACTGGCAGACTCTTCAAGTTGGACGTCGACTTCGTCCCGGGCAAATAGTAAAGAAGTACCTGAACACTCCATGAAGATGCCAGTTAAAGCATGTCAAATTCTTCGTGGAACCAGGATGACTCATTGGCCATGGAATAAACGAAGAGAGTCTTTGGCAAGCATGCTCTATGACCCAGATAGGAGGGACAAAGAGTCTTGTTGGTAGACTACGTCCGTTTGCCAAACGCCGAAAAGTGGAAGTTGTATTACGACCTTCAAGCCAAAAGCTACCGTGAACATATGTTGGAAGTGAAAATCTGTATGTTGGCCATTGCGAAGCCTGAGACCAAAGGCAGAACGACGACGGCCCAACGTCTCCGTAATACGAGTTGCCATGGCAACGGGAGAAAGTGCTGCATACGTGTACATGTGTTGTATAAAGTGCTTTTTCCGGCTAAATCGGAACACTAACGTCCAAATGCCGCCATGCTTCTTGACTTTTGCATCCAGCATATCAGGAATGTGCACTTGTAAGGATTTTATCTAGAAAGTAACTATGATATGCCAGCGTGACAGGTGAAGGATAACGCTTGTTCACACCATGATCAACGCACTTCTGCATGCTGCACAGTGACAGCACTATTAATCGATCAAACCATGCGACGCACAACTATTAGTGAATGATCCCATAACTTGAGGGTCATGTAGCAATGCAGTCAAGAAATTTCTTTCTCAGAAGGCGGTATCATGTTCCGTTGATGACTTATTAGTCAAGTTGCTAATTGCCACTCCATCGATCTCCGATGCTGTTACCTGTAGTGTCGGACACAGCAGGGAAAACGTAGAATAAATCAGTGAGCTCAGTAACTTGACAAATTTAGTGAGTGAAGGCAAATGCAAAAATTTTTCTTTAGTATTGTATTCAAACATCCCCCTAGAAAGCTGTAACCGAGCAAATTTTCGTAAATGATTATTTGTTAATTTTTTGAAAAGTATTTTCGTAAACTTTTTATTTTTGTTAACTATTCATTTCTGTAAATCACAGATCCTGGCAATTCAGTTTGGGTAAATTTTTCGTAGGCAGGCCCAACCAATGATTCTCCATTTTTTGCTTTGACTGAGAATAATGAATTGTCACGTATCATACTAGCATGCTACGCTCTGTGGCTTCTGGCCCCTGGACCCTCATGCATGACCAGACGGGGACGAATTAAGGAAGTGCAAATTTTTTGGTCCAGCGATTTTTTAGTAAGCTGTTCATTTGGTAAATGGAAGCAGTTAGTAAAATTTTACGAAAATCCTTTGACCACAAAAAATTGTTAGGTTACAGTAGTTGACATCTAATACCAGATTAAGTGTGGTTTTATGTTGAAGATTTTTATTCCAAAACTTTTGTTAGCTCCAAGCCAACTTGTGACAGTTTTATCCGAGCTTTCCCATTTACACCGTGTACAAACACCAAAGGGATTTTAACAGGGCATAATTTTCTTCTCTTGGCTGTTTTCGATCCAGCCAGACTTAAGTGGAATAAACTTCAGCCAGCATTTTTAGGATGTTTTAACCAAGAGCATTGACTTGGCTGGCGTTCACCGTGCATGGCTTCCGTAGTGGTAGAATCCACCGCTGCAAAAGCTCCTCACACATTAACGGTAACCGGAGTTTGGTAAACTTCGGGATAAATATTATTTTTCTGTAAGCGCTCGTGGATTCACCCTCCCCCTCCCCCAGAACTCCATGTACGCTTGGTAGTAGATCACGTGCTTGAGAAGTAGCTCGTCGACTTGGGGACGGCGTCGAAACCACCCGGCCCCAACTGACAACCGACAACCTGTTTAGGTAGAACTGTGACGAGAGGTTGCTCACATTGTCACTCGACTCGAGATCTGACGAAGATCTAGACAAATAGAGCGGAACTTGGTAAATAAACACGATAGATACATATGCAGTCTGACAGGTCTCATCCACCGCATAGCACACAGTTTGTAATGATGACGATGTTCCGAAAAATTATAATGAATGTGTATACTTCCCTACCAAGTAGTCGACGGTCGGTCTCCAGTTCTGGACGAGTGAAGTTGTAAGTTACCAGTGGCTGAGGTGAAGAACGCGACGAGAATGCCTCGCGAACGCGGCTAATCACAGACGGTAGAGACTTGATGGTTAATACTGCTTGTTGACTCACAATACCGAGGTAGAGCTCTGGTCTTCGCTCTGAGACGAGTGAAAAACGAGTTCATATACCACAGAGGTCAGAACTGGAAGGAAGGAGAAGGAGAAGAGATGACGTGCGACGGGTTTCTGTTTCTACTGCTTGCTGTGTTTGTCGTGTCTACCGACATGACCTAGAGCACAGTTCAAGGGTGACTGTTTAGTCTCCAAGCCATATCCTGCGGTGAAGGAGTGCCCCTGCTGCCCTGTGGGCTTGATAAACATCACACAGACTAGTGAGACTCGGATCGCTGTGAATGTACGGTTCTCCAAGGAAACATGCCCATACACCAATGCAAGAATCTACCATATCGACGTTAGCATGAAGACGTCTTGGTCCAGGCTTGATGCGTTCGAAATGCAGTACAACGTATCACTATCGAAGGACAACGCTACACTGACGGCTACAGATCTGAAAGGGTCTTCGTGTAACTTCACCGCTAAGCGTTCGAGCGCTACGAATTTCCGCTCACCCCTTCTGTCCGCCATAATGCTGCCTCTTCTTTCTGGCAAGTTCTTGCTCCGCATGTTTTCTTTCTAGTTTTCAGTTTTGTGGTGGAGTACCGCACATGCGCATTGCGTTCCGGTATCCCTGTGCAGGGTGCGGCTATAGTTGTATGCCGAGCAAGCCTCACTCCCCGACTGGAATTTCTTTATTTCTCTCACTGAAATCGTTCACGGTCCTTTTTGTTCTTCTTTGTACTCACTGCTCCGAAGCTGAGATTTAATTGGCCGTATCAGATGATTTCCGTTCTTAAGCTTCTGGCAAACACTTGCAGTTTTGGGCTGTGCGTGTCCAGACTCCTGCTTTCTCTCTTGTACTTTCTGCTCTGTGTTACCAGTGGTATTCTAGAGGGGGCTTAAATATACGCCACCGGACATCAGCCTGGGTCACTCGTCAATACCGCCATGTTAATTTATGATTTTCGGGAACACCGGGAGCTCCTTAATTTCCCCAGCAATCAGGTGTAACATATACTAATAGATCTAGACCAAACCGGTACCCTCAGGTGGATTACTACCTCACTCAGACGTTCTTCCTATAGCTTAGCCGATAACTTTTATCGACAATGTTTCAACCCAAAAACTCGGGGCCTTCTTCCGGCTCTGCAGCCAAGCTCATGAAATCTTCTGTTTTTGTTTTTGTTTTTGTTTCTTTCTTTTATAAATGTATGAACTAGACTGGGTTAGACGCTTGTTTGTCTATGGCGCTAAATGTACTGGTATTGTTTGGTTAGGCTACGTTGTCAATTAAACTTATCGACTGAGCTAAGAAGACCGTTTGAGTGAACGGTTGTAAGCCAGCTAGAATGTCTGTGGATTACTATACCTGTATTAGAATACCGTGACGGCAAGCATAGTGACAGAGCGCGGCTACGACTACATGTACTAGTACTGCGTGACTGGTCCAAATCGTAAAAGTTAAACCCTCCAATAGCCAACCGTTAGAATGTTCAAAGAAATCCCCACTCCAACCCACCGCCACCCCAAGTTATCGGGTTACTGTGTCATGTCATTTGAAATGGCTTTGCGGTTAGTGGATCGAGAGATCTTTTGATGGCTTTGGCATGTCCCGGAAGTTGATTCGTTTGCCAATCCCTCTCCAGTTACTTTGATTTATTCGCCGGTTTAGTTTTCCCGGTGACGAAAAACACAAAAAAATTTAAACAAGGCAAAAGAGCATAGAGCGATATATGCTTCCGCGTCTTTTCAGAAAGGTTATCCGTGTGCTTTCTCTGGCGCTGGCCTTTCCCTCGATCACTCCCTCCGCGAGTCTTTCGAGTGCTGTCGACTTAGCTCTCTCTCTCTCGCGCGCGCGCGCACGCGCGCTTTCTACATCTCTCTGAATCTCTCTCTCTCTCTCTCTCTCTTTTCCTCTGTCTCTCTTCGTCTCTCTCAGTTTCTCTGTTGGTCTTTTTAGTGTAAGCGTGCATGCTAGCTATTCTCCACCGATGCCATTCAAGTCGATCAAAGCTGTTACCAAGGTAATGTCATTATTATAGATTAAGGATGGGCAATGGTCCACGGGTATCTGTTAGGACCCGTAAAATGGGTCTTGGGTCCAAAATCTGGGTTCGAGGACCCAAAGTGAGATTCCCAGCTCACAGTCACACCTTCACATGTCCGCCACCGCTCCGTACCATTTAGCACGAGCAGATGCAAATCGACACCGACTTGACCTGCCGGTAACCTGCGTGTACATAGATCCGATAGGGACGCGGGCGGCCAGAGGACGCACTGGTGCACTATACGCAACTCGCAAGGGATTTGCACTGCTCCTAAACTTTGGCTGAAGCATATTGCAGAAGTGAGTCGTTTAGTCACCTACTACTGACTACCGCCACATGCAGTTTGACCCAGCAGTGCTGGTTTGCGAAAAGCTCCTGCGTGGTACTTGTTGCAATGCTGAATCATTCTCCTCGTTGTTGTGCCCTTTCCGTAGGAGTTACTTGATAACATGAAATTGACTTTTAACCGAGACTAAGACAATCCTGACATTACTGCTACTGTTTCTTTCTGGCAGTGCATTTTCCTTTGTACAGCTGCAGAGCATTGCTATTGATCTGGGGGTGAGATTTAACAGGAGAGAATGGTTGTCGATTGTGTAACACCTGGACGTGAGGGTACCCGGGAGACCCGTACAGATGGACCCGATACCCGAGACCGGAAAAAAAACTGGATCCGACTAGTACTCATCACTAAAATTTTGATACATGTATATATTTCGGTATTATCACAAACTAAAAGTAAGGCCTAGAGCGGAGGACCGAGTAATCATGACTTGAATCTACACTTGCGCATATATCCAGGGCACCGTCCTCTTCATCACAAGATCACACTTCACTTCGTCCAACAAGTGTGAGTTTTTCTCGTTCTCTAGGCACAGTTGAATTGTTCCCAGTCCTTTCGACGTCCTTGGTCCACTACGCATCTTTGATCATTTGGCCAAAGAGAAGGCGCGTGTTACACCACGTCACTTCTTCATTACTGCTTGACGAACAAGTATGAATGAGGGGGAAGGTTGATTTGGACCCTATTCTTGAATTGTTCAACAGTAAGTTACGGTATCTATCGGCATGATCAGAGGCTCAATCATTGATGCATGCGCGGGCCCTATAACCAGCTGACTGCACGGTTTGCTCACGTGAATTAAACGCTACGACGCGAAGAGGACTCCGCATCAATAGCCGCCGCGTGCGTTAACCTGGGAAGACATTCTGCGCTGATGCATGTCTGCTGCGTAGACGCGTGGCGCAGGAGATCGATTGGATACAGGATGACCTGCTGCCCATGCGCGTGTGCCTGTTCAGAACTGCCATGCCTGTCGTTTCCCTTTGCGTCCTGTTAGCGCTGTATTCGGCTTGTTATCAAGTTGCTCCATGGCTTCTTTGCATGAAAATCAGACAGAAAAGTTGAAGAAACCATAAGCTAGAATTAGAAGTTCACGAAGGATGACCAGTCGTAGATCCTATGCCCAGTAGACTATCCTAAAAAAAAAACAGCATCGTGTAAAAGGCTTTCAAATTCAAACTTTTTACCAATGATAAACTGTTCTGCATTTAAAGCCTCTTTTATGCTTTTCTCAGCGACACAATTCCCCAATGCTTTTTTTTCAAACAGCGAAAAGAGGGAGTATATCCCTATCACCTCATGATATCGACCTATACGATGTTGCGGAAACGAACCCCCTATTTGTATAACACACATTTGTCACGGAGGAGACAAGAGGCTTTCAGAAAGCGGGGAGTGTGCACGTGGGTCAGAAGATAGAATACAGAACGAGAGAGAAACGAGCACGAAAAGAGAGAAAGAAAGAGTTCGGGTGGACTAGAGAGGGAGAGAAGAACACTTTAAAGAATCAGCCTGGAAAGGACGGCCGTGAAAACACATGGCGATCAGCCGCGGAGCATGCGCACTCGCGATCATCAGCTGGCGAGAAACTAGGTACAAAACACCTCAGAGAAAGCAAACAGCCAACATGAAGAGGAAAGCCACAAAGATGGTAGACAGTAGAGACGTTTTCAAACTGGTAGCGCCAGAGTGTCCGGAACGCGTGGCGGCAAAGCTACACTGGCGGAGGGAGGCAATCTGGTTGATGACGCTCAGCGTTACATTGTCCCTCGTTAAAGAAACGTTGTACGGCTGAATGAAAACGTTCCAGCTGAACCTTTAGGCCGTAGTCACGTCGGCGTAAGCGAAGCTTGTCCCACTAGGAATTCCTGGGCAGTTTGAGAAGCGCATTGTGACCTTTAGCCGCGCGGTTGTAGCCGTCTGCGACATCTGTGTGCAGGCATTTCGAGAAAGAAATGTGAGCTTCACAACTCGGACGCATCGGCCTCAAATTTTGAAGCAGGCCTTTAATGCTAAATTACATGTAGTTACAGGTGTGAGGTGCAACTGAGCGTTACAATTAGAAAATAAAATGGATATTCGAAGCCTGTCGTGGGGAGAAACTCTACGTGCACGTCAAGAGTATGAAAGCGCTACACAAGGTTATTCGCCCTGTGGAAGGATGCATAACAGAATTATTTTTTTTCCTATACAGTAATAGAATCAAAATTTTTTGGGACATTCTAAGGAGACGAAAAAAGAGAATGAACGCCAGAATGGAGCCTGCGCATGCTCTGCCATCGTCTAGCTCAGCCGAGACTCCGTGATGGTAACTGCATGCTCGACCATTCGGCCAGTTCAATGAAAGCTGGCTTCGTGGCGAGCTTTGGAATTTCGACTGACACGGTCGATCCGGTGGAAGGTTTAGGGCGGGAGAGTGCAGAGAAGTAGAAGAAGAGCAGCTAGAAGCCAGCGCTAGAGAAGAGCGTTCGTTCTCTTCTTTCTTCTCCTTTGAATGACCAATTTTTTCTTAATTCTATTATACATCAAACTATTGTCTAGTTAGAGCTGCTCCGGAAGGAGCTGCTATCTCTTCCCTACCGCTGGCCAGTTGCTCTTCTTCAACTTCTCTGTATTCTCCCTCCTTAAGCCTTTCACCGGCTCGACCGTGTCAGTCGAAATTCCAAAGCTCGCCAAGAAGCCAGTTTTTATTGAACTGGCTGAGTGGTCGAGCAGTTACCATCACGGAGTCTCGGCTGAGCTAGCCCAGTAGAAGCGATCTTGGAAGCCTATTTTTGGCTTCCGTAGCGGTTCAACAAGTAAGGGATGCTAACTGTCGCTCAAGATCACTCCGACCGGCTTACACTCCGTTGAAATAGCTCTACAAGCTTTAAACTTAGCTAAAATGCGCAAATGTCAGCCTTGCTAAAAGCTGTAACCTTCGGTTCTACTATATTTTTTTGTCGAAATGTCCACCTGTGTAGTGCATGTTCATTAATCCAACTGGACAGCAAGGACACTGCGACGCAGGACAAGGTCTGGTTACGATAAAATCATCTTGGAATGGAGACTCCAGTTGTGCGCTGAACGTTGAAAAGCATAGCGCAAGAAGCACGAACACAAGACCGACTACCGCCATCTTGCCTCCTCTTTTATTCCTCCCCAAGATTCTAAGAGCGCGCCTTACTTCCTTCTCGGCCAAGAGCAAAAGTGGAGAATGAGAAACGTTCTTTCCGTTTGAGATTTTGAATATCCAAATGTGGTGCTTGCATTAATTACCAGATCAAGAGACGGAATTCGCAGTACTGAGAGCAGCCAGACGCCAGCGCAGCCTATCGAAGCTTTTTGAGCACGGGTAAAACCTCCATATTGATCAAGCAGCTTCCTTACTTTGCCATTGCCTGACTGAGTACGTGCGCGCGGTCCGGCTTCGTGGGACTACACGTGCGCCATATGAACTACTCCGTGCAGACCGATAGTACTTTGGGCAGCTTTGGGCGGGCTCTACATCACGTGCAGGGATGAATGGCCATCATGTGAGAGTATCAATGCAGATACCAAGGCTGAGCAGCCCCCTACCGGATCCCGCATTGCACTACCTCCAGATTGAATGGAAGCGGAATATTATTATTGGGAATTCTTATCCTCCTCCCTCCCATTTCCTCTATTCCAAGGTCAATGTCCGTAATGTTGATGTGCACAGTAGCATTACAGGATTATAAAATGCCGGTCGATAGAACCAGTCAGTCACAAAACAAGAATATCATTATTATTATTGTCGGTAATTCACAGAAGAGAAACAAAAATATAACAGAACACTACACAACACGACATCCGAAGACCTATCAAAACTAAAACTCCATAAGTGTTAGTGGCGAGCCCTAAGCGGTAATATGAATAGCTAACTCACACTAATTCTCATCATGAACCATACAGAACCGTGTATACGTATAGTCTTGGCAATTCCATAGCTCCTTCCGTGTCAACTAATAAGTATACGGAGTCTCGATCACAGTAAAAACGTGGACTCTCAACAACTAAGTTGCCGTGCATGTATGTGTATGTATATATCGTGTAGTCTACACCTGCTTAAAACTTCGCTGTACAAAACTGTACGTTAAAAAACTCCGGAAGCAGCGTAACAGACAATAAAAGAAAGAGCGTCCTAGAAAGACGAAGGGAGAGAGAGAGACTTGGAAGAGAGAAAGAGAGAGAGAGAGAGAAAGAGAGAAAGAGAGAGAGGGGAGGGAGGAGGGCGAGGAATGTCTGCCATGCAGCGGAAAGCTTTGAAAACTCTCCTCTCTCTTCACGAGATAATACTTAAACGCTAACAAACACGTACAGCCAACCAGAGGAAGGCAACAAAGATGGCGGACAGACTACTGAAAGACGTGCTCAAATTGGCAGCACCTGAACCTCCACCGGCACGCCGGGTGGCAGTGAAGCTACACATAGGGACATCGCCATTCGTAATGCTCAGCGTAACATTGTCTCTTGTTAAAGCAACGTTCATCAGGTCGTTAAAAACGTTCCACTTGAACCAATAGGCGGCCGTCACGTCGGCGTAGGCAAAGTCTATCCCGCTCGGTATTCCTGGACACTTTGAGAAGCGCATTGTGATCTTTAACCGCGCCGTTGCATTCGTTTCGTGTTTATCAGTCTAACAGGACAGCAAGGGCACTGCTCCATAGGACAAGGTCTGGTGACGATGAAGTCACCTTGGAATGGACTCACAAATTGTGCGCTGGATGTCGACACGCACAGTGTAATCAGCACGAACATAAGGTCAGCAGCCGCCATTTTCTTCGCCCGCTTTTCTTCTCAAGAAGACCGTCTCTATAGGCTCACTTCTCTCTCAGCAAGAACGGCCATGCACGATACTAGTCAGATTCCTGAGCAAGGTGTTTCTGCGTCCTCCTAGCTTGTTTTTTAGCAGCTACTCAACAAGCCGAGCATACGCAGCAGCTTTCTTCCCACTGCACATAACAGGCGTGGGCGATGACCACTGCCCTGCATGCCTCGAATGCGCTATCTTCGCGCACCGCCTAGTCAAAGCAGTCATATCATTGATTAAAAGCGTCTACTCCTAGCGCCTGCGAGCCGTCTTGTGGCAGTTGTTTGGCCCCACGTCATCTCCAGGCACGAATAGCCTTCACGTAAGAGAAGTATAATGCAAATCAAGCAAACACGGTTGTAAAAGACGAGACACGAGGCATGGATGCAATATTGTGATTACGTGCATTCACCGAATTCCCTCTCAAGAAGAATCAGCCTAGCTACCCGGCTGCGTTCTCCGCTCCACCGGGAGCCGGAGTCGAATCGAAGTTACGTAATCCAGTGATTTCGCTAACCCTAACTCAAACCCTAGGTTATTATTGTCATCTCTAAGCCCATGCTCTGCTAGATAACTCCGCTTCTGAAGTGCCTATCCACAACGTCCTGAAAATGGGTCTCATGGACTCGAAACGTTGACATCAATCCTGATATACAATCAGCAGGTCACTGCTCTTTTATTACTGTTAGTGGTTTTGCTTGCGCTGCGGACTTTTCCTTTGCCAAACGACCGACGGCCAACAGGTATTGTTGGGTATCCAGCAACCTTTATCCTGGCGTGTAGCCAAAGAAAGACAGTCAGACTCCGAGCAACCATCCCAAGCACAGCTAGAATATTCGAGACAAGGACGAACAAGAACTTTGTGGAACAGGGAAATAACAGTCGTAGAGAGGTGAGAGGGAAAGGCTAGACGCTTCAAGAGAGAAATCTTCCAACCAACTTGACGCATGCGCAGAATACAAGCTGTCTAGTAAGTGCGGCCCAACGTGAAAGATGACGAATACCAAGATGGCGGACAACATCGGCGCAGGGTGCACCGATTCCATTCAGTGTCAGGGTGGTGGATGCACTGGCGTCAGAAGGCTTGTTAGCAGACCGGCGAGGAAATACGATGTTTGCAGACTTGTTAGGGTTAAAGGTGGCAATGCACCTGTGAGCCCAAGAACTGATGTTGTCAGTGTTACGCTGCAGTGAGCAGCAAATGCCCTGGGATGTATATGCTCGACAACGTGTATTACACAGGGGCGTATCATCAGCAAACATTACAGACACACTTGCCGTTCGTGACTAACCATAAACATAACGATCATGGAGGACGGGTGAATGAGCGAAAAAATAAGAGAAGCTCTGCACATCTACCGGCGAAAACCTGCAATAAGCAGAGACTTGGGTGCGGAGAGAAGTACGGTGTGGAACGCCGTGGTTTGAACATCTCTCTCCCTCTGTTTCTGCCTTCGTGTTGGGACGTGTCACTTCCTTTTCTTTCAACGCTTTATGAGTTCGTAGTGCTAGCAGCTTCGCGTGAATGGTTATGGTTAGTCATGGTTATGTTTATGGTGAGTCACGAACGTCAAGTAGCTTAGGTACTGTCCTAGAGGGTTATAAAGGATTGTATTTCTGTATTCCGTGTTAGTACAGCTGATGAAACCAAGGGCAAACTTGGTGAAACGTCTTGTTTAAAAACTTGTCTTGCGACAAGTGACTGGTGTGCTGGAATATTTCGTTCATTGTATGCATGTCGACCAAGTTAGAATCATCTCTTAAGTCTTATTTCTGTAGTTGTTAGAAGCATGTTGAATGTTCTAAAGAAGGTGTGAGATGCATGGGTCATGTACCGCTAAAAGTGCGAAAGTGCGTGAGGTTAGATAACGAAACAACAAAATTAAAAACGCTACCTATCAAGAAAAACAATATAAAACTCCTTCTGGTCTTTCTGCCGCAAGTGTTGCTCTGGGGCTCTATTTTCGTCTTCTTCGGATAAAAATTCAAACTCCTCTCCCTCTTTCTCAAAAGCAGAAGCTGACTCCTTCTATCCTTCTCGATATTCTGTTTCTCCGGATCTTGATCTTTCTAAACTCACGTGGATGCCTCTTGCTCCGTCTGTCACTACTCCTTTCGACCTAAGTCCTATCACTCCTTCAACTGTCAAGAAAATCCTTCAACCCCGGAAAAATAATTCCGCCCCTGGCCCCGACTCTATTTAATATGGTTATCTAAAATATCTACCATGCACACACCAATTTTCGCTACTCTCTTCACCAAGGTTGTCCTCTCTGGTACGTCTCCTCCTGCTTGGTCCTCACCTAACGTCACTCTTATTTACAAGGCTGGCTCTTCCTCTGACCCCCCCCAATTTTCGTATGATCGCTCTTTCTTCTTCTATTGGCAAAACATTTTACCTCATTCTGGCTGCTTGCTTCCAATCTTTCCTCCTGTATAACAAACTTACTAATCCAAATCTGCAAAAGGCCATTTTTTCTGTCAAGAGCACTGCTCTGTTCTAAATTCTCTCTTTCTTCATGTACGCAGACAAAAAAAATCTCTCCACTGTACGTGATTTGATCTCGCGAGTGCTTTCGGTTCTGTTTCTCACTCTCTAATCTCCCATACCCTCTCTAGAAACAATTTCCCTCCCCAAATTCAGGCATACATTAACTGTCTTTACTCCCAGCTCTCTGCTACTGTCATTACACCTCATTGTTGTTCTTCTTCTTTCTCTATGTCCTGGGGTGTTTTCCAAGGAAATTCCCTTTCACCTCTTATATTTATTCTCTGTTTTAATCCCCTTCTCGACTTTCTCAAGCTGAATTCTTCTTATGACTATAAATTCAATGACTCCAACATAATCACTCTCCCCTACGCTGACGATTTCAATCTAATCACACGCAACAAACGCA
>JAOWAW010107603.1:0-14206 GCA_028565695.1 Nicola tetela
CCTATCGCTATCGATATCAGAGAAAAACAATTTCAAAAGTTCAGAGCTCACGGCAACAGCTGCAATCGAATCAGCGCTGGGCCCGGGACTTCCTGGCGTCCGAATTTGTTCCTCTTCCCTTTTTTTTCACACAGCTTCGAGAAGGTTTTTCTCTGGCGATGTGTTTAGAAAGGTAGACCTCGGTCCATGGCATACATTACAAACAGCTGCAGCTGCGCTGCATGGCTCGGTTGAAGTATGTACGCCTTCCTACGATACATTTTGATTGGAAAAAAAGACGCGGATTAGCGCGCGCTGGCTAGTAACAGTCGCAGCGTGACAGGGACACACACGCACACACACACACACACACACACACACACACACACACACACACACACACACACACACACACACGAATTTTATCGTCTGTGGCGCCCTCCTCAGCTCCTACAGGCCTGACGACGGCAATAATGTCATTATTTCATGCTTACAAGTATGAAATATTGTCATTATTACATGCTTAAGTTTTCATTATCACAACCTTTTTTTTTTGAAATCAGAACCAAAGTACGAGTAGATTTCGACAGTACTCTGTTACACTTTGTCAACTTCGAACGAAAGAGAAGACTATGAACGAAAGGAAAGGAATGGAAGGAAAAATCAGCGAAGAAAAAAATGCAGTCGAAGAGAGGGCTCGAACCGAGACCGCTCGAGCGAAAGCCATGCTCCTAACGACTGCGCCACTTTATTTATTTATTTAAAGGATTCCCCAACAGGGAATGTTCCCTGATCGAGGGGGTCTCCGCTCGGAATGCTGACAGAAAAAATGCACAGCAAAGAAGGCAGAAAAAAAGCCTTGAAGAAAACAACTTGAACTTGATTAAATTGTGTAGTCAATGGTCGTGTTAACCTTCTGGTATCGGTATATTTTTAGTTGAGCAGAACTTGTAAGCAGATCAATGCTTTTCTAAAGTGAGTTTAAAGGTCCGTTTTTGTTTAAGCTTTTGAATGTCGTGAGGCAGGGTGTTCCATAGCAGCGCAGATTGGTAAAAAAAGAGTGCATGTCACGAGACGAATCAGGCATCTGCAGCAGTAGCTGATACGGCTTTCGGACGTGTCGGTCAGTTACAGACGAGACAAATGGAAACATGCGCAGTTAGATACTTTGGCCGACTCTGAGTGTGCAGCATTTCTTGAAAGACGACCATGCTCGCAACTTCCCGGCGCCAACGAAGAGCAGGCCATTGTAATTTTTCGAACAGGACAGATTTAGGCGTGCGCCAGTCCAGCTTGAGAATAGTGCGGGCGCATGGAGCTGGTGATAACCTCGTGCAAGCCTAAAGCGGCGTTGTTTCCAAACTTTTGTTAGTTAACCGGGTTAGATTGAGCTGGGGATGAACGGACCTAGCTAGGCGGGATGATAGAGCTTCCTGTGATCAACGGGCGCCTGCAACCGTTACTTTATGGAGCCATCATCGATCAGCCACCGTCGTATCGATGGAAGGCGAGTTGCATGTCTACTCGTCGAATTTTGATTCATGATCACAAGCAAATGGAAATACTGGTGAATTGGACTGAGACGTACATTCTTACAAGTATAACTTCTGAATCGAGATGAACAAAAGACTGGGAAGGAAGAGCAGATAGACAGAGACAGTAGTACAACATTTTGCCTCGTAGAGGGCTTCTGCAGGTAGGATAAAGTAGTCTACCACGCCCTAGAACACATTGAAGCGACGCATGGTGGAGCGCTTCAGGAGCTCCCCAACAGAGCCCACCCAGTCCTGTGACGAGGGAAGCGGCGTATTCTCAGTTCACTTCAGTGCGATTGTTTTTCAATTAATCATGTTGTTTAGTATGCGCGTCTCTTCGACATCGATGTGCCGTCTGCCACGGAGACAAAACGTGCGAAATGGTCGTCCGTCGCCGAAATCGGGGGCCCTCGGGTGCAAGAGTGAACTTCTGAACCACTCTATTACTCTTCCACTGATCACGGGAGAACATTTATGCTGCCATGTCGGGTGGAAGGACAAGTACTACGTAGTGAATAAAAACCGCAAAGAAGGCATCTCCACCGCGACAGGTTTGATACTAGGAAACGGTATCAGTGGAGCGATAGTCCATCACAATCTGACTGCCCTGCCGACGAGATATGCAATCGACGAAGCTGCCTGTGGCCTGGGAACTTTTCCAGGCCATTACTGGTCTGTTTAGCTGGTACAAACTGCCGGCAGGCGAAAAGCCAGAAGATTGGGCTTTTTGAAGAACGACTTGGTTACGGATGAAGAGACTGTTCAGATTTTCTCCTGTCTTTCTCTCTTTACCTGGCTCCTTTCTCTTCTCGTTTTTCAATTTACTTGAAATCCGCCATTTTTCACGCAACTCTGTATTCCCAGAGACCATTGCATAAATTGGCTTATTTGTATTATGTCCAAGAGTAAGCCATTCAGTTGACTTTTGGGCAATCCTTCAATAACAACAATAAATAAATAAATAAGTAAATAAATAACAATATATAAATAATAAACAAATAAAGTTTGCCTTAGAATGTGCACAGTACAGGTAGCACCAGTTAGCGCTTTATCTGTGGCTTGTATAACATCCTTACCTCATACATATAGTTTACCCTCACATGTATCATAATGGCAATAATCCTGCTCTTGCATGGATTTCGTGCTGGACATGTAACCTCTGGCAATGACATGCATTTTGTATTTACCCTCATGGACTGGTCATTGTGTTTTTAGCATAATCGATTCATCTCCACTTGATCTACCAGCAAATCGAGTTGAGCACCAAGGCTTCAAAAGAAACATGTCAGCATTGCCTCCTTGTAATGTGTGACAAACTTGTACTGGTCTCATAAAGAGGATTTTACAGCACACAAGAAACTTTTTCATGAGAGATTTTGCCAGAAATGCCTCTGGCTTCATCAGCCACAAAACAGACAAGGGAGTACAGTAAGCTAGAGATACTTATACTATTGTGCTGAGGATGTGACTGCATATTAATATAGATGTCAAAATCTCTCTATCTTCTTTCTTTCTTTCTTTACCTTTCAATAGCTGATGTGGCCAGTACAAGGTCAGAATATTTACATATATACAAGACTGTATGGAGAGAATTAGGGTTGGGTATTAACAAGGACGGAAGTAATTTTGTAATATTGTGCTGAGCTTAGAAAAATGTCAGAGGGAGGAGAGTTGCAGGTGTGGTTAGAAGCAAGGTGCTAGGGTGTGTGCAGCTGTATGTGCAGGTTGCGTCACTGTCTGAAACGGTAAAATGTGAGTTAGTGACTGGTAGAAGTGATGTGTTTTGAGCAGGTGCAATGTGTTGAGAGAAATTCGGCCTTTGCACAACGCTTAAACTGCCCAAACTTCTTCACACACTGGATATCTGACGGTAGCTTGTTGAAAATTGTTGCAGCTGGGAACAACAGACTGGTCTGGAAGATAGTGGTTGAGGGGACTGGTGTTTCAAAAAAGTATGTTTGTCAATGTGGAGGGCCTGCTTGTTGTCACCAGGGAAAAGTGGCATCTTGGAGGTGCTGGGGTGCTTGTTCGAGCACAAGTCTGTGACCAAGTCTTGCAAGCTTGTAGGTCCGGCAGGAAGAAAGCGTATGGCAGCCCAGTTCATGGAGGAGGGCTGAATCGTACAAGATGTGACAAGAAGTCTTATCTTTGAACCGGCCTCCATTAATTACTCCAGCCTACTGATAGAAATGACATGTAGATAATTCCATTGATCCTTTTCCATGAGGAGATGGCCAAATGGATGCAAATGAGTTCTGGAACCTGCCACGCAGGGCTAAACAACTGGCGAAAATCACACCATCAATGATTTATCAACCCCTCGACTATTCCAAAAAGTTATGACAAAAAAGCGAGAACCACTGTTAATCACAGGACTTGAGAGATCCTGACAGGATAGTCATAACATGAAGAGGACTTCCCAGCACACCAGTAACAAGAAACTTTTTTTCATGAGATGTTTCACCAGAATGCCTCTGGCTTTATCAGTCATAAGAAAACACAAGCCTCAGTGTGATAGTACAAGTATCTCTAGCATTTTGTACTCCCTCGTCTTTCTTACAACTGATAAAGCCAGAAGCATTTCTGGCAAAACGTTTCATGAAAAATAGTTTGTTGTGGCTGGTGTCCTGGGAATCCCTTTTATGTTTTTGTCAATCATGTTCTCCTATTTCCTAAGCAGGGCTTAGGTCGCCGTTGCTCTTTGTCGGCTACCTGTGGGTAGTTGCTGTGAATCGTGTAGACTTTACGCTGCGCTTTTGAACAGGTATCAGTTTGTGTCAGGCTAGCATGACTCATGATCATAATTTGTAGCTGGTACCAGTGGATTAGTCAAGTGGTTAACATAATGTGACTGATACTACTGTCATTGGTTCAACTGCTGATGCGTTCATATGGCTGATGAAGGAGGAGAAATGATTGGTTATAATCCTCCCATATGTACAGCAAAGCCAATTAATTGTAACTTGAACACGGTCACTAGCTCGGGTGTTGTTTCTTTTTATGTGTTAAAACCTTTAAAAAAATAACCACTGATATGGAATTTTTCACAGAATATGAAAAAAAATTGCATTTGATTTCAGTTCCAGGTAGATCTCCAGGTGTATCCCCCATGGCAAAGTAAAAGTTCAAAACAAAACAGGAGAAAAATTTTCAATTTCTAGAATGCTCTAAAAAAATTTGCTCTCAAAATCGACTAAGAAATTAAGTAATTTTTAAAATTTTATAGACGAAGTTCAGCATTGACAATTTGCTCGTAGACATCTTTGGTGAGCTCACTGTACATTGACTGGCTGACATCACGAAAGAAAAGCTTGTCCTCTATGTCACTTGGAGAAAAGCCATCTTTGACAAATTGAACCTGAAAGCAAAAGAAAATGTTTATGCAATGCACAAAAAAAGAAATACCAAACCATATCTTTAGTTTCCAACTTTTCACAGGGAAGATAATATTTTGATACTTTGAAGTATTACCATATATGATCATTGTTTCTTACATTATGGGTAGTGATTAGCAATTGAGAAGTCAAGGGACCTCCCATGAGAGTGGTTGTATTGAGTGGTCAAATTGATCAAGCAGTAAGTTCTTCCTGATGTTCATTTCTGCTTAGGTACTGTTACTTAGGGGAATAGAGACAAATCAATGTGTGCTCTAAGCTGGCAAGAACTGAAAAAAATAGCTATGAAACCCATTGTTTAGGTAAAGAATTGAATCCAAAATTTCCTAATTGAAGAATTTCCTGTTCAAAGAGAGAAAGAGAGAGAGAGAGAGAGAATAACTGTGCAAGATGAGATCTGGGTTCCCTGGAATTAAGTGAATTTTCATTTTTTCACAGAGCTTAAGAACATTTCAAGAAAAAGAGCAGTGGTGAATGTGATGACTACAAAATCTTGCACTGTAGTTTACTTGAAAGGCCAAGTACAACAGGAAGTCGATCCGTTTTGCAAGCCCAGTTTCAACCATCTTATGATACTAGGGCTTAAATGAAGCCGAATCTATTCGAATCCTATGACTGAATCCGAGTACCTTGGGACAATAACAGGTCACTGCATATTGTAATGTGAAATGTGTACTTTTACTTTCTTTTCATATGTAGAGACAATATATCAGGTGAATGGGAAACAATACAATACTATAACTGGAACTTTCCAGAAGAGTTCCTTATAGCAGACTAATACTTCTGCGCTGGAGTACTAGTAGTAGCAGCTTCGTCTTCTGTAGCCATGCTTCAGTGAGGGAGAAGTACATCAGAAATTTAGAACTACACTCACATAGAGGTACTAGTATATATAGCAACCTGAAAGCAAAACTTGGCACTTGGGTCTGTCAAAGCACCTACATCGCAATGCATATGGTGAAAGCAGCTGCTAAGCATACACTGCCAAAATGCACAAGGTGAATGTAGCTGCTAAAGTGTTGCAATGTAGATATCTAGAAGGTGAAAGTAGCTCAGTGCTACATTGACCTGCAAGTCAGAGAAGTTTCGACACCACTACAGTAGCCGCAGTTTCTTTCTAGGTGGAACTCCACTGGCTCTTACACCATGTACACCAGTATTGTGCAAAGTGCAATGGTAGATAGTCTACACACACTACTCTACATTGTAGAATTTAGATATACAGTAGGCTGACCCGATGCAGCAGACCGGCTCTGTACATGCACACTAAAAAATTTTGAATCTTTGAATCTAAAAAGAGTTGAATGAGTACCGCTCTTGATTTGAATCTATTTGATATAATTATGATGGATTCAAGTAAGCCCTGATCTTATTGAACCTGACAATGTTTTGAAAAGAAAACTATCGCCTGTCAATTTTCTTGAGATATGTGACAGCCATGATTAACATGACAGCACTAACAGAAAATGTGTCAGTAGGTGTACCTGTGTATGTGCGTATGTGTTGTGTGTATGCGTGTGGGTGTGCATGTGTATGTGTGTATGCACGTGCATGTGAGCGTGTGTGTGTGTGCGTGTGTGTGTGCGTGTGTGTGCGTGTGTGTTTACCTTGCTGTACTTGTAGGTGCCAGTCAGTGTTAGCTCCTGTCGAATACGAAGAAAAACCGGTTGTGCGTACGGAGGAAGCTCCTTCATCAAGAAGGCGAGGAACTCCTTCCAGTTCACATCTCCACCGTCCTCCAAAACCAACGCTGCCATTCCAGCTCGACCATCACAATGAGGAATCTGCACTCCATACACTGTACACTCCTACAGGAAAGGAGACACAAATCAGGATTACACAGTGAACATGCAGATCTGTTGACATACATGTACCTACAGTTGGAGGGAGAGTGAACAGAGCCACCAAGCACATATGCAGGATTGCCCTCTCTCTAACACACAATCATATACCCATACACCCGCACACTGTTCAGACTGATGAATAACTATATAGTCAAACCTGTCCTTGTGGACACCTGAGAAAAATGGACACCTCTAAAATGTGGACAGCTCGTCATGGCATCAGCCAAAACCATGCCATGAACTTTGTACTGGTAGTGGGTGAAGTGTCAGATTTGTATTTGTAAACAGTGTCATGACAGACATGCACCGGCCTAGCACTGTTGCTGTGTTTGCACATAATCTATTCTTCCTTTATTGTCAGTCTTGATGCCTAGCATGCCTAGCATTGATATAGCATACCATGTGAGCTTATTAACCGTATTTGGTTAACTTTAGTTTCAGTTCCAGAGCATGCCCGAGCAAATGTGGCAATGCTACCGGCTGGCAGTGCTGCCATTTTTCCTTTTTCTTGGTGTCAGGAAGCATGGATGTGTGTCACTTGGTACCACTTCTAATATGTCAATGTTCTTATGTCTTCCTTGATCTGAAGTCGTGAGTTGACAACATTCCAAGTGAGTAGTCTACATGTGTCAGTGTCTGTGTGCGTATTTAGGATTGGCAATTGGTCGTCGCCACACAGCTTGTCACAGTCCCTTCGATTTTGTGTGTATTTTGATGTGTGCGGACACTTGGAAATGCAGTCACCTGCAAATTATGAAATATGGACATGTCATGGATGCCCAGGGTTCTGTTTTACATTGATTTGACCCTCACAAATGCAGGCACACTGTGGTTTGGCTTGCACTTTCGTACTGTGCATATGACAGGATTGTATGGTGACTGGCCAGGTGCGAGGCCAGGATGTTAATGTAGCCAAATTGTGCGATGTGCATGATGTAGCAAATGTGTACAGCACAGCACGCCAGGAACTGAACCATGTCAGTGACTTTTTGTGAGCACAGCTGAGAAAAACGGACACCTCTGAAAATCAGATATGCAGACATTTAGCCTCAGTCCCTTGGTTGTCCATGATTGACTGTACTGCTCATTCAAGTAGAACCAAATCTTCTGAGTAAACTCCCATTTTTACGCTGGGGTTTATGAACAGACCAGGGTATGCGTAAGTAACAACTGATTCTTTCTTTCATGACGTTTGGGTTTGATGCCTGCACTGTTGGTTGAACTGGCCACCAAACTCATTGCAGTGAAGGCATTCTCACGACAAAAATCAATTCCATGACAACACAAATCTCAATGAATTCTATGGCAACACAATTCTCAATGAATTTTATGGCAACACAAATCTCAACAAATTCCATGGCAACCCAAATCTCAATGAATTCCATGGCAACACAAATCTCAATGAATTCCATGGCAACCCAAATCTCAATGAATTCCATGGCAACCCAAATCTCAATGAATTCCATGGCAACCCAAATCTCAATGAATTCCATGGCAACACACAGGCAGTTACAGTTCTCATTAAGTGTTCCCTTTAACCCAGTTTATCATGGTTTCCACATACAAAGCAGCACAAAGACAATACACAAACATGTTTACCATCAACCTGCACTAAAATCACAGGCCCTTGCACAGTAAGCAACCCTGCCACATACCATACAGATAAGCTTGCCCCACTATAAAACAGACCACATTTGTCTTTGAGTCAAAGAATTACACAAACCAACAGGCATTTGAGATAGGGCATGCTGTTCATGAAAAATTCTTTTATGAAGCAGATGGTCATCAATGATATTTTTCACATATCACTTACTGAAATTCCTTCGTATGTTGTGATGATTTCAGCAACTTCAGTCGTGGAAACGTTTTCACTCTTCCACCGAAACGTGTCTCCAGCACGATCATGAAAGTACACATAGCCATTCTTATCCTAATCAGCAGACGTGATCAATTCAGTTAGTGCAGGTCAATGCAAAATTATTATTACCCAGTCAACCACTCAAAGTAACCAGTAGACTTCCTTTCCCTGTAGGAACGTGCTTCTGCCTGAATTATTCCACAGCATTAATTGACTTTATTCAGAATTATGCTGGGCACGAGGTTCGGGGCATCAGCACTGTTGTTGACTATAGACTGGTAATGCCAAAAGCCGAAGCTGCTCGGAGTTTTCCCTTCAAAGTGGACAGGATAGACCTAGAACATTGTGTGCTTGAAGAATTATCTTTGGAGCTACGGGGGATGTCTTTCAGAACTGAATTAGGCACTCATGGAGAGGCAAGGAAGATACTGTTTGAGGTTGCTGTTTCCACTATAGGCCCGTCGCTGTGAGAAATGTGCAGTCTTCAAAGTTTTTTTTCATAGCTACGTTGTGCATGCCTGCTATAAGTTGTGTTAGAAGATGACGTTCTCATCCTTTTTATGCTGTACTTGAAGCACGCTCCTCTCATTTCCAGTCAATGGTTTTCCACCCTGGCCAAAACGTCCTGACGCCTGTAGCGGCTGTAAATGACTCATACAGTGGAAAGACACAGGGCAGGTACGTCCCAGTTTATTCTTGCGGTGAAGTGTCAGTCTACCTTAGTTCTACCTTTGAATCAGCCAAGAGCAAGTGTCATCACTACCTCCTGTCTTATCCAATAAATTTTTACCACTGGCTGATGCAATGTGCCAAAGCAAGCGATCGTTTGACTGCTGAGGGATAAGATTTCTACAGAGCAGTTTGGTACTGCATTTCTATGTGCTCGTCAATTTTTCTTAAGTACTCTTAAATGGAATCCACTGTACCGCTTGTGGCAAGAACAGTGGATCTGCATGGTAAGAATAACAGAAAATAAGCACTTGGACAGTGTTTTACTACACTTGATACTGAGCCCTTCATCTGTAGGTTGGCAGCTGCTTACTGCCACTGTTACTTCCGGCTTTCCGAGTCAGACTAGAGTGAAAGACCTCTCTATAGCTCTAGATGTATTTTGCCGTTTATTTCATATGAGCACACAACAAGATCATGGCAGAGCATGCAGTGGAGTGGAATACCGTCAGGGCTCTAACAAGACCTGGCAAAAAATTGATGAGAAAGAACAGAGTTACAAGTCAACACCACGTTCCACAATAGTGCAAACCGAGAAGTGCCCTGAACCTTGTTCCCAGACATTAAATTTTCTGAATAAGGTCTATTGAGGAAACAGTTTCTTTTTCAAAACCAATATGTACCTAATTACTTCATCGTGGTAGGCGTGAGCAGTACGAATATCCATTTATCAGTCTGATAAGAATGACAAAATAAAAACTTCAGACAAAGTAAGTATAGGTCCCCACCTGAGTACGAGGACAGGATTGGCAAATCCAGCCCAAGCACTACAGGCACGATGCAGACCAATCCTGCACAAAAGGGTCTGCAGCGGCCTTGCCGCATGCACCAAATGTGTGCTCTTGATCATGATAACTGGTCAAGAAAACAGTCTACCTTCACCTTAGTAAATAAAAGTGTCTCCCTGGGGACTCTGGATGGTAGATTACATCAGTATAGAAAGTAAAGTGTCGATAACAGCTGTCACACTCGCTCTCTCTACTGCTTTTGTTCTTGCTTGCTTTGCACTCACTGGAATCGGTCAATGAAGCATAGCCACAAGCATAACTATAGGGCATGTCAAAGACTAGGCATGTACTGGAGACGTTGCTTTCCGACATCTGAGAATTTATCTGAGAGTGATCGTGGTTAGCTGTCACTATTTCAACCACTAGTACATGTCCTAATACTCCTCTAGTGAGCTCTTCCTAAAAAAAAGTGGGCAGGATTTTGTTTTGATTTGTTGATATACTCTTTATTAAAGATATTAAAGAGTTGCCCTAGGCACCCACCTTGGATATGTCTAAGAGAGCGGAAAAGGAAAATAGGCATACAAGGTTATGTAGGGATGTCCAGTGTACAGTTTGATACTGAGGAAAAATTACAGACCACTTGCTACTCAACAATTCTACTGTGCCCACTTAGGCGAGGATTTGAAAATACTGCCTGCCAACCAGTCAATCAGAATGCTCCTTTGCATGGTTGAAGTCACATGACATACGAAAAAACAGAATGACGACAATGACCCTTTCAATAACGGAATTATACCACTTTCCCCTCCATCTTCAGCCTGAAAATAATTTGAAAGGCTTGCTCCTTCAACATCGGGTGTACATGCATGAAACCCTTGGCCCTGCCTGTGTATCCTGAACCCACGGAAGGAGAAACATTGAGACCGCGCCAAGGCAAGAAAGATTAACGTTAGTATGGAGATGGCCAATGTCTTGATACCAATGGTGTAATCAAGAGACATATCCTACATGTGCCTGTATGCTATCATTTGGAATGCTTGGTATAAGTGTAGTACACTCACACACCACACTCTCACTCACTCATGCAATCACGTACACACACATAGTAATCATTCAAGGAGTCCATCTTCAGTTCCTACCGACGCCTGACAAGGGTAATACAGTTTCATGTGCTTACAATGCTCATCAGATCACCAAGATCCATCCATTGGTCGCCCTTCGTTAGGACATCTTCCAGAATCTATTGGGGAAGATAAAACAAATTTGCAACTGTTCAAGAAGAAAATACATAACCTGTAAACAGAGAGATAGAGAGAGGAAGAGAGAATGGGGAAAGAGATAAATGAAGAGAGAAAAGGAGAATAAGAACAAAAAGAACATATGCCCAACTGCTGGCTTTCTCAATCAAAATGTTCTCTAAAGTCTAAACTTCAGTCTACAACCAAAATCAGGAGTTCTTCACAAGTGTCAGGCTTGCCAAAATTAATGGTTTTAGTAAACTGCTAGGGTCAGATATGATGCAGCAGCCATGCTTTTTCTTCATCTAAAATTGTGCAACTACCTGCCCTAACTCAACACTGATGGTATGGTCGTATTCACATATTTCAATTCCATTACTCAAACATATTGTAAACATTGTATTTATGGTTTGTAACAGGCCACTCAGTACCTAGAATGTTAAGTACATGCTGAACATGTTGGCACCTCACCTTCTTCTTCGTGTCCGCTTTGCTAGAATACCCAGCAAATGGAGCATCCTTGGAGATCTTTGCAACAAGCAGGCCAATCTTTCCAGGCTTGACTTCAACACACAGGCCAGTCTCTTCATCCCGAACAGCTCTATCCTGCTCTCTGTCGTACTCTATAAATGCCACGATCTTTGCTCTTCGAGCAACCCATGGCAAAATGCCAACTGCATGCCTCTTTCCAGTCCAGTTGAAGAATGCCATATTCCCTTCTGTTGCACCGTAGAACTCATAACAAACAAGGCTGAACCTACACAACAAAAACAACACTGGTTCACAGGAAGAACTTTTGCCTGGAGGTCTACCGTGTGAAAACAGCTCTCAGCAATAAAAATGGGATTACACATGACAGTGTACTGCACATTGGTATTCCAGTTAGGAACTATTGTATGATAACAATTGATTTCAGTCAACTACAACAACCACTGCATACCGATCAACAAACTTATCCCACACATCTGGTCGAAGGCCATTGCCTATTCCAAAAAGTGCACCATGCTGACAATCAAGGTCACTCTAAACAACAAACAGTACATGAATGAAAGAAGAAGAAATGCAAGGGTAACTGCCAAAGACATGAACATCAGCTCAAAGTGTGCTTCATGACAAATTCAGTGAAATGAGCAATACCACACAGTGGCAGATGTGAAGATAAACAAATGAAGTGCAAATTTTGTGAAATACCGGTGGCTGGGCAAGGAGATATCTGCACAGCTCTCCAACGTACTGGAATGCCCTGCAGTTGTACTTCTTGATGTCTGACCAAAAAGCTCGGGCGGAGAATTTTGGACGAATGATTAATGTTGTTCCGGTCTGCAGGTAAGAGGAGCACATCACTCATGTTCCCTGACTGAAAACTTTTGCAGTACAGAAAGTCTTTATTTAGCAACAGTAGAAAGATTCAGCTTTTTTAGGACTTGGCAGATCCTGACTGGGTAGTCGTAACATGAAGATAATTTCCCAGCACACCAGTCACAAGAACATTAGTGCAAGTATCGCTAGCCTTCTGTACTACCTTGTCTTTCTTATGAATGGTGAAGCCAAAGGCACTTTTGGTGAAATGCCTCATGGAAAAAAGTTTCTTGTGACTGGTGTGCTGGAAAATCTGCTTCATGTCATCACTTTTTTTATTCCTTGCATTGTATTGTCAAAGCATGCAAGGAAAATTTAATGTGCTCAATTTGATGATGAGATGTGGAAATCAATTTTTACAGTGACTGCTGTGTATCTGCTGCACAGAACTCACTGACAACATTGTCCCAACACCAAGTAAGCCTCCGGCTGAATGGTAGAGCGGCAAAACCACATAGAGCCGATCTTTGCTTGTCAATCCAAAATAATCGCGAAACACTGACTGGTATCCCTTGAACTTATTGTGACGAATGACAGCTGCTTTCGGTAAGCCAGTTGTCCCACTGGGTATTAACAGCAAACAGAATACACAAGTAAAGAGATGAGGATTTCCCAGCACATCTGTTACAAGGAACTTCCTCATGAGACATTTTGCCAGCTTAGTTTCCCCTGGCTTCATCAGTCTTAAGAAAGACAAGGGAGTACAGAAAGCTAGAGATACTTAAACTATCACTCTGAGGAGTGTGAATGCATGTTACTACAGGTGTCAAAACTGTACAAGATGTGACACCTACATGTTAGTAGCATGCATTTACACCCTCAGGGCAATAGTATAAGTATCTCTAGCCTTGTGTAACCTCTTGTTTTTTATGACTGATGAAGCTGGAAAACATCTCATGAAAACAGTTTCTTGTGACTGGTGTGCTGGGAAATCCTCTTCATGTTATGACTACCCTGTCGGGATCTCTCAAGTCCTACACAAATGGAGAGTCCACTACCACGCATGTACCAACACCCCTCACGGTATAGAAAACTGACAGCATCATCTACAGGTTGTAGATAGAGAAGTCTGAGGTTGTGGCTGACCATCTGTGGATGTGACATCTTGTCCACAACAAATATTTGCACAGTTCTGCAACTTATGGGCAAATCATCTGTATATGAAGTGTGACTGGTTGTAGGTGATAGATGTACTGATTTCATAACTCACCAGTGGTTGTGCTAGCTTTTACAGGTCAACTTCCGTTAGCACGTAACGCTTGGGACGTACAAAAAATTATGCGTTAACAAGTTTATGTGTTAATGGAATTACTTGCTAATGGGTGGCTGCCATCTTGTTTTACAGGATTTTATGTGTTAACAGGTCATGTTGTAAATGGCAGCAAATCGTGAATCTGTCTATAGTTTCAATGTGTGTAGCTATATAGAATTGTGAGTTGACAAACATCTTGCAGTGCTAATAGAAGAAGAAGAAGAAGAAGAAGAAGAAGAAGAAAAAGAAGAAGAAGAAGAAGAAGAAGAAGAAGAAGAAGAAGAAG
>JAOWAW010107614.1:0-14205 GCA_028565695.1 Nicola tetela
GGAGGGGAGGGGGTAGACTACTTCAGACCATGATAATGGTTTAATATCATACATATAAGCTATAAATTTCGTGAGTTGTGTTTCTTCATGTAACACATGAATGTTTCATTGTGTAACACGTGATTAACCCCTGAAATCGTGTTACGTAACCCAAACTCCACATACACACTAGTATACTCTGCTGCACACACATGGGCACGCATATAAACCCACCTATGGCACGCGCACTTTCAGGCCAAGCATAGATTTGTAAGCCACTGTTCGCATTTACTTAGTTATTCAGATTGCATCGGAAGTAGCATTTGAATATAGCGACAACACTGTTACTTTATAATTACGGAAATAAACCAAAAAGGGATTACGGAATAAGTAGTATAATTATACTCCTGTTGCGGTTTAAACTGCTGCACGAATGCCTGACCAGCTGTTGGAAGAGGCGCTCGGGCAGAAGCTGTGAGCTCCCAACATGGCGGCTGGCTCGACAGTCAACTGCATGTTGCTCGCTGGAGGAAGACTCGGTCTTACTTGAAGTAATGGCGGAGGTTGGCCAGCGCCTGGCGAAAACGTGAAAGCAGGCTGAGGTGGCGATAAGGCCGAAGGCGGAGTCATGAACGAAACACCGCCACTGGCTGCGGATCGTCCTTGCGCCATTGCTAAACTGGAGGCCAACGTGTGGTCTAATGCAGAGAAGGGTGATGTTGGATAGCTATGTGCCATGTACGGAAAACTAGTACCTAACGGTAGCACTGTTCCTGTTGGTGACAGAGCAGCGGTGTGCAACGGCGATTGAGAAATCAGCGTTCCAGGTGTTGACGGCAGGTGCATCAATGTGGAGTAGCTCACAGGCTGAGCATCAACTTGATTGGAAAGAGGGAGAACGGTTGGTCGTGAAGTTGGCGACAGAACGACTTCCCTCTCTTCATGAACGTCCGTCTTAGTCCACGGGAAGCTGGTGGATGGAAGAGATGGTGTCCTCTGCCTGATGAGTTGCTCCACAAGAGTAGTAGATGTCAGCTGAGAGGTGGTCCCGGACGGATCGTTCAAACTCGTAGCGATAGTCTTGACGAGATCCTGTGATTCGGTGCAGGTTAGCTGAGTGCTGTTAGGCGTTAAAGGATTGGTGTGGTTCGGGGACGAAGGAAATAGGCTGGCTGACGTCACAAAATCTGGCTGGACCGTCGGTCTGTCGGAATTGTCTAGCAACATAATCAAAAGAAGAGGAATGTGGTTCAGTAATCACATTGAAGAGAGAGCAGGAACAAGTGAATATAATCGATTAAGTGCTCAATAACCACTTCAAGAACCGACTGTGAGTTTCATGACTGTGTACTTACTGGCAATGGTTGAGATGCATGTGTGATGGCCACGCGGCTGTTCGTACGAAATCTCGCGCTGTCCTCTGGCAGGCAGAGGACATCTTGTCAATTGAAGCGCCGGCGGGAAGACACACTGAAAGTGCGAAAGGTCTGGCGGGACATAAAAAGCAAAGCAGCTGCCGTGGTGACGACGTATGTACAAATCGAGTAAACAGCTGACTTGTCTTCTACTTACCGGTGGAAATAGGCACGCTATTTCCTTGGTCTGATGTTACTTTTCTAAAACAACAAAAAAGGAAGAACAATTGTTAAAAGTGTCACCAAGTTATTCACTTTTGCCGATTATCATCGCTAATGAGTAGTTTAATTATCAAAGGGTTGGGCTTGCATTCATCGAAAGTCACGAATCAGCATATTGCTATCAGCTAAGAAGACGTTCGCCTGGCCTGGTGTGTCTGAAGAGAATGTTTATAGAAGGATGCATAAACACAACGGAAACTCCAATTGGATGTCAAACTTTCCATCGGCAGTAACTTGAAGGCCGTGTAATAAATATAATAATTACTAAGGACATTCTTGCAGGAAGAATCATAAACAAATCATTTTCTCTTTTTCACCGGCTGCAGTGCACAGCGGACTCGAACCTGTGGCGACCCAACGCCTAGCCGAATGAAAATCACAACCTCTACCGCTCGACCGATCCGCCAGTAACGGTGAAACAGAGAAAAAGATTGGTTTGAAGAAAATAATATGCAAATACAAACGAAATAAGCAATGTTTTTTTATCATATCCATGAGTTCCTGGGTCAAAAAATACGCAGTCACAATTTCTGCCGGATGGGCAAGCAACCATCTATCACAACTGGTTTAGAGCAGACTCACTTTTCCTTGGCGTCTAAGAATGCCTTCGCGAATGGATTGTATTGGATTTTCAGCGCTGTAATCTGTCAAACAACACGAAGCAGAGACTGATCAGAAAACCGAGACCGTAAATTGGACAATTTAGAAACCATCGATGGTCCAGAAATTCTCTCATACAATATGGGCAATTAGGGCTACTGCGAGGAGCGTCTCATAGCAACAGAAGCGCACCGCTTGTGGATGCTACGATAGTGGACATTCAACGTCCAGCCCGATACTACCTCTCTCGGTGTCCGCCTTAAGGTTAGTGGTCAAGGTTTGCTCAACAGGTCAGTGGGGTTCAGTGCAACCGTTTTAGACGAGACTATCCTCATTCTATCCTGGTGCCTATCTGGCTCAGTTGCTACTCTAGAGGGCTGTATAGGGCTTGCCGCAGACGTGACATAGTTCTTTTCAAAGTTAGCATCGGGAAACTGTAATCAAATCAGCGAGCATCCCCTTACCTCTTCGTTTTGATAAGCGGTCACTGCGATGAAGCGCGTTTCAGGAAAAGACTTAGAGACGCTGGCCAAGGGCAGTGCGGCTTGTCCTCTCTCAGGGACGACATGAACACGTGGTTCGTATTTGTGCAGACTGTTGAGAAGAATCTGTTGACAAGAAAATCAGTAGAACCCGTCGTTAAGTCCGATCGTCAAAGATTCTGCCGGGCGCAAAAACAGTGATTTCCTTAGAGTACCAGTAGCGACAAGAGGATTGGTAGGGTTGATGGGAACTTGTGCTAGCTGCCCCCAGCCGTTTACCACCGCAGCCCTCGTACCCGTGCCGCGTGCAGTTCACTCCGAAATTATGATTGTAGACACATACCCATCTGCCAAGAGCCATGTATGCTTCGAAGGGACTCTTCTTCCTGTTGCTATTCTGCTCGTAAAACCAGCAGGACATAACCATCTCGCCGTAACACTATAAGATTATGGTCGCATCTGCAGTCACCCTTCTCAGTGGGAGAAAGACAATCTGCGGAGGGGTTTGCTCGTTTCGAAAATGTTTGCCGCCTGGTCGATCGCGTTTGATTCCGCGCAGGTGCTTATCGCAGTTACAAACAGTGCTATTATAAACCCAGAAGAAAATTGTGAAGTTTATCAACTGGAATGTCAAAAATGATTGTCTGGATGAGTTCACAACAAGCGCTGTCTATTCGTCGTATTACAATTTGCTCTTCTAAATGAATTCGGAACAAACATACACCAGACGAAAAATCTACCGCGGATCGTGGTTAAATTTAGAATAATGACCAAACAACAGAAACAGAAAACAGTTGCTCTGTGGAGACGCTAGAGTGAAAACAGTCAAGACCGACAGTGTGAAAACGTTTCGATGTACAACATCATTATCAGTTCACGAAACAACCTTCTGACTGACGGAAAACGGTTCTTAAATGCTAGTCGTAGAACCTGCGTGGTGTGCGATGTGTAAGATGGAGATGCAAAATGTTTGGTGCTACAAGACAATTGTGTAAATGAAACGTGTGGTTTTGTGTGGTGTGGCCGAATGAAAGCCGTTTTCCGTCAGTCAGAAGGTTGTTTCGTGAACTGATGATGATGTTGTACATCGAAACGTTTTCACATTGTCGGTCTTGACTGTTTTCACTCTAGCGTCTCCACAGAGCAATTGCTTTCTGTTTTTGTCGTTTGGTCATTATTGCAATGAGAGTGATATCTACGAAGTCCTTCCTTACTCTAAATTTAGAATACCGGCCATTTGCCTCTCTGTACTGGTAAGGATGTACTTTACAGTCGGATACTCCGTCGGAAAAATGCAAGAAACCATAGCAGCGGACATAACGTAGCTAGCGTGTTATACAGATGCTGAAGTGTTTAGTAACGAGAAGACGATTGCCCAACGTCGACTATATGGCGGCCATTACGTGACCAGTTCTCTGTCTTTTCCTCTTAGTCTCTTTCGATCCGTCAAATACTTGAAGTGTCGCTATTCTGCTCGCCTTTCCTGCTGTTTGGTCCAGTCCGAGCCAACATCTTCCCTGTAATGGCCTTGGGATGTCCCTCTTTTCCTTGAAACGAGACACACGCATAGAAGAAGAAAGGGTAGAGCAACGTTCCGCCCCCTGGACTTCTTGTCCTTCGTAAATCTGTAAAATGAATAACGTCGATGGTCGTCTGTGTCCTGATTATAACCCATTTTGTTTGTGTTTGGGGCAGTCAGGAAGCTCTTTTGCATGCGTGCGTGTGTGCGGGTGGGTGTGCGATGGTGCATCTGTGTGTGGGTGTGTATCGCATTCCAAGCTCGCCGGAAGGAGCTTATGTCACGGCTCGACTTCTTGATCAAAAGGCAGTGCACAGTCTTATAAAACTCGGAAACCTGGGAAACAAAGACAGCTTACAATAGCGAGTACAAACACGACCGCGTTTGCCTGAATTAGGATTTATACTCACTTGTTCCGGTACGAAACGGTTGGTGAGTTTCGCTTTACTGAAGACGACCGGGTGGCTCATCCAATGGGCGCCATAATGGGGCGAGTCAGGATGTCTGTAAAGTGAGTGCGTGTAAGGGTCTGCTTTGCTGCCCGTGCTCCACTGGCCGTTGACGAACTTCCAGCGGTGTTTGTCGCACTGAATGAAGTCCAGATAAACGGAGTACATTGCTTCTGGATCGAGACCGGTAATGGAAACTTTGAGGACTGGAAACATGCGCCTGGAGAAACGCCAACAAGAGGAAAACCCGACAAAAATTATTGACAATAGTTATATTATACAGCGACCTATTTCGTTTACCAGATCTGGCTATAACGACCTGCTCCTCTCTCTCCCACTTTCACACACCCTCTTTTCCTTCTCTCTCTCTCCCTCTCCCTCTCCCTCTCCCTCCCTCTTCTGTCTGTCTGTCAATTCTCCCGATAAGTCTTAGCAAAGTGTCAGAAGTTCAGTCTTTCCCCGGTTCTTTGCTCAGCACCCAGGTTGGCATTTTTTCAAGTCGATATCGACAACCTTTTGTGAACGATTTAATGTTGAAATGTACAGCATCCAGCGCGCGAGGCAATCAATTTGCCAAAAGAAAAACTCCTTAAAGGCCGAACCTCTGCAAGTTTCCAGACGCCTGTTCGGGAAAATTCCGATCTGTGAAGACTTCCATAATTTATTGTGTAGCATTCTTCATGAGAAATACTGCTCCTCTTCGAGCAAATCACTAACTTGAAACTAGCAGATTTTTTTCGATGGCGAGAGGATGATGAAGTGTAATATTGAAACAGTTGATGCGAACGAATTTTAATTTGAATGCACGTGACTTCAAAGAAAACAGCTCATATTGAGATACTGAGTATACATGTATGAGACGGAATGAACAGAATAACAACGTTTGGCAAACTGATTTCCTTGATAACACTGAACGATTAATTGAATTAAGTTAAGAGTGTGGGCACTGTTGCCCTATAGCTGCCAATGTCAACGGGACGCTACGCCGTGAGTGCAGCGCGTAGGGTTTGCGAGAGCCCGAAAGCCTCTCGCGATCGATGGATACCGCGCACTGTACTCTTGAGAAGGGGAGTGTCAATCATTGTCAGATGCGTGTGGACGGCTCAAGAAAAAAGTGCATGTGGTCGAGGTGTGATAGGTAAAGGAGATTATGCCCTGAGGCTGACAAGACTGATGATGCAGGGGGTGTTCTAGAGTGTCTACCTCCGTCGACGGAGCCGATCACACGACGACGTCATAGCCATGACGGATGACATGAAGCTGGGAGGGAGGCTGGCTGTAAGTCAACCAAACCAGTAGTCTCTTTCTTTTCTCTCTCTAACTGACTGAGAGAAAGGCTAGCGTAAATAATTTGAATGAGACAGAAGCGAGACAGATAGGCTTGCTCACACTTTCCGATTATTTCTGGCCCTCACATGATCTGCAGATAGGACTAGCGCCTTCTGTGAAATGAAACGGGGTCACTCGCTCGTTGCCAGGTGGCGGCGGTGTGCTCCGCGAAACCACAGAGCAAGGAATCTAGCACTGCGCCCTACAGATCTTTCCAAGGAAGTGCGAATCGCCCGTTATCCTCACACAGGCAAGCTACTTACCGACCACTTTTTGTTACAATCATCTCATTCGTCGGCTTCGAGAACAGCTGCCACAGCTCGACGTCTTCAAGCCTAATGACGACGCCCGGCGCTGGCTTTTCTTTGCTTTGGCTGTGTGTAGCCTGCGGCTCCATGCTCGCACCTCTTGAAGACGACGGCGCTAGAAGACTGTGCACAGAAAATGTGGACGACACGGACATCGCCAACTTCTGGCTTTTCTTTTCCAACTCCTTTGCTTTTGTACCAATTCCAATTAGCTGGAACGAGCGGAGCGGGAGAAATCGGTCATGGCAACTCCATAGTTGACAACAACAAACAGACAAGGCTTGGCGCTATGGGCGCACGGTGGTGGTCCTGGCGACTTCTCGCAGACGTGCGATCTAACAAGCCGCGACAAAAAATGGCGGACCAGTCTGTCGATCTGTCAAAGGGTGCACCTTCAGGCGCTTCGACCAAGCTTGACACCGCTTAGCCTTTGTTTACCCAAGGAATTTCCCGAGCTCGCCGCGGGCGGTCGCTCAAATGAAAATGGACTGAATACCGCCTATGCTAACTGTACTGTACAGTGACTACGTACTGTAGTATGAACTGCGGTAGGCTCATATGATGCGCAGAGTAGATATTCAGGAAATTGCCTTGTCTACGAAACAGTGCATCATCAGTGTAGATCCTTCACGGCTGTAGGAATAGAGCTGAACGCGCTGAACTGTGCTTGAGTGAACTTACTGCGGCCTCGGCGCGAGAAGGTGGACTTCTTGTTAGGAAAATTGCTTCTCCACTTGCTATCACCGGCAAATTTTATCGTTCGCAGTATTTTTAGCACAAGTCTATGAAATTACTGCCCACGTAACGTGATTTATCGTCCCACATTGTAGACATGTACGAGAGACGACAGATAAGTGAAGCCTTGAAGTCTCCAAGCCTGTGTAGTCTACAGCACAGGTTCTGATCAGCCTATCGGCATAATGTTGAAAGCAGTCCTTGCAGATTATGATGTTATGCAAGAGGACGATGTAGATAAGTTGATAGTTCTATAGATAGACTGTGACACGCTCTCTCACTTTTTGCATTCAATTATGCAGTTTTTTAGTTGTATTGGTAATTATGTTGGCTCTCATGATCTCTGCATCTCCAAGCAATCCAGCCAAACACCTAGATAGACTTGACAATAGCCTCAGCGTAGAATCAGTGAAGTCTACAATCATAAATTCATTTTTAGTAATCTTTGAAAAAGGGGGAAATAGTCGAGCTCTGAAATGTGGTGAATCATCACCGAGTCGGAGGAGGCATGGTTACACCTCACCTGCAGTAAGGGAGTTCAACTCGTCACTTGTACAACAGCTCTAGCATAACCTTAAGGCTTATACGAAATGTGCTTATTTGCCATCCCTTAGCAGAGTGGGCTAAAAAGACCCCCTCAGAGTAGAACGCGTTCGCTAGTCAAGCAACAGTTTGCAGTTTAAGCTGTGGGTAGGGTTAATTAACAAGCGGACGTTACATTTCGTTTCTCGACCACTGCACGGTTTGCCTAAAGCATCGCAGGTGACATGGGGTCCTTCCGCGATTAGGTTCACGATCGCGATCCATCTTGGGTAAAGTTTTACGAGTTGCTACTCTGGGATTATAACCGAGTTCAACGTTGGTCGCAGGTCTCTTAGGCAGCAGAGCGCACGTAGGGACTGGCCTACCGCACGGAAACCCCTTGGCGGCTGTACACCACGTGGCGAGTCGCATGCCCGATGTATACATTGGAACTTCATCACGTGATAGCAGCCTAGACACGCGTGCCGACTTCGAGACACACGTACGTTGGCACTCTCAAATCGTCGAGCACAAAACTCAACTTCATTTTGGCCACTCGGTTGCGAGGACTTCTAACGAGGCAACTTCTCTACCCTAACCAAGACATTTCGCGTGCACACACAAGTGTGAGTCACATCAGAGCTAGCAGTCAATCTCTAGAAATGTCTTTGACACAAATCAGGTGCCACCTGGTGACACCTTAGCGTCCAGAGCCAACGTCGTTACGAGACAATTACTGACCTTACGTTATAAAGTCAGGTGTAGTCCTTTGGTTAGGCGTCATTAATATTCTCAAGCCTCAGCGAGTAAGGGTATGGGGCAGCAAGCATTTAAATTTTAGCCTAGGTTTTAACGCGCTGTTCCCTCCCACCCGCGGAAAACCGGCAATTTTGATTTAATGACAGAGCCTTGCGCTTGTCCACCAGGGGCAGCCATTTCTGGAAGGAACTACTAAAACGCAAGCCTGGTCGGGAGAGAGACTAGTAGGCATAGAGTAGTCAACATAATTCATTTCTTGTTATAGGCATAGTGTAATTATTTGATGGGGTTATGGGCTGATTGTGTGTTGTCTGTTTTTTCATCTTTTGTTTTGAACGCTTTTTGCTTAGTTTAGGGTTCCTACCTGCGGCTTATGCTGTCACCACGAAACTTCTTTTTACAAACACACCCAGATGAACGTGAGGTGTTCAGTCTTCTTAAAAAAGTTTTCTATCTATTCGAAATTTACGTCTGCCTTGGCAATAGTGATAGTTAAAACGCATTGCTATTTAGCAAGCATTAGTGTGAGCCCAGCAGATGACTCTCGGATATCGTGTGTACCGGGGGGACCAGAATCGAATGGTTTGCGGCAAACTGTCTCCGAACAGCGTTTTCAAACTACACGTACATGGTTTACGAACGCGGCGGTGGCAACTTGTGTTGTCATGGCGAGTGACGACGCAACTCTTCTAGTTTACTCGCAACGATCAGCTTGTCTTCTCAGGAAACTTTACTTGCAGCTGGGGGAAGAATTAGGCATGGTGCACGTAATGCACACACACACACACACACACACACACACACACACACACACACACACACACACACACACACACACACACACACACCTGACTGCCGTCAACGTTTCCATAGGCCAATCACTGATATGTTTCATCTAAGGTTTTTTTCTTTGTACTTCAACCAGCGAAGCGCACACATTGCACGGTTAGACCCACCGGGAAGCTCGTTACCTTTCTTAGCCAATGATTTCTCGATTCCTCTTGGACTGGCATGACTGTTCGGCTAACTGATAAACCCGCACCATTGGTATGCTGCTTTCGAGCAGCGATCGTTGCCGTTGTTGGTGTTCGCTTTCCTTCCGTTGGGTCAGGATGGTTTAAGCTTCGGGATTATTCATGTTGATCGGGATGAGGAAAATATTGGCACTTGCAGCCCGATAGAAAAAAAAACTTGAATATCTTTTATGGCAAACAGAGTGTTGAAGACTTGGAGAAGAGCTGCCGGCTAGACCCTGTTATCGTGCCAGAGTACACTCGGAGAACTTCAACTGAGCTCAAGGTAATGTCTTCTATCACGTCATTAAAACGCATGTTTATTGGTGAACTGCATGCGACACGAGATCTGCCAGCGTTGGCGGAAGGTCGTTAACAACACTTATTTCACCAAAGATTAGAAGTACAAGATAAGTCGACGTCGCGTGTGCAACGTATTAGGCCTGTGAACACGGCTTATATTGACCTATGCTAACTGTGATAATCTGGATTTTCAAACCTCTGACCCATCCCCTGCCTAGTCACTATCTCCACCGGTCTCCACTAAAATGATTGTGGGCCTTTGAAATGAGGGACTTCAAGAGTGCCCATGTATACTATGCATGCAATTACATGTAATTGCTTAGCATGGCTTGCACAGATCAGCCACTAAGCAAACATTACAGCTAAGTAACGGCTGTAGGAACACATAATTTTCTTTCAACCTCTACTCTCCATGATTTGCCATTTGAATGCGAATCTTAATTAACCTGTCTGTCTGATTTGGACACAGTACGCTCATTTGCTCTATATCAGCAAGCCATCAGTTCTCAGCTCTCCTCACCAAGCGCTCAGAGTCGCTGGGCATCTATGCGTTGTCAAGGTTACCACGTCTTGCCGGTGGCCATGGGGAGCAGCCAGGCTCATTGGTGAAATTCGATGATTTTCAGCAATGAGCAATTAATGCATGCTCTACGTCGTGACACAAGGAGGAAGTGCTCTCTTTGATATTTTAAGCAAAATGCAGCAGCAAACAGTGCTGTTAGAGCAGTCAGCAGGCTTTACAAAACCTTGAAAACTGATCAGTGACATCAAGTGTAAACTGTTCATGATCTAGTAACGGAATGAATAAAATGCTGACTTCAAAGTTTAAACAAAAATGAGATTTTCTGCGCTAATTCTGATTGCAAATTCATGGCACAAATTGAGATTGAGTAAAAATATAGAGATACAGAAACATTCTGTAAATTCCATGTGTTCTTCAAGCATGTAGTCGTGTGGTTAGAAATGCGACGAGTTGTTGAACATGTGTGGGTATAAATTCAATGTCAAATGGACATCTTCATCAAGAAAATTGCTGATTATAATTTATTTGAATATTTGTGGCAAAGTTTGTATTCAAGCAGTAGGTTCACCAAAGCATGGACGCCTGCAGTTTTTTCACCGTGGCCTGGACATCATGAAGAAGTTCTGATGCTGTTCTGCTACTCGTTTCAATGATGTGAGTTGCTGTGCGTATGTGCTGTCGTAGGCTTCTGGTGCTGCGATGGGACGCAGATGAGCTGTCTTTTAGAGCCAACTGAAGAGCCTCCAGCGTACCACAAAAGTTTTCCTCAGCAGATGGACTGAATGCAAGGATTCGTTTTGCTACAGCTGAGACCTTCAGTCACAACAAGAAGGGTTAACAAGTGATCATTGGCTCGACCAGAATGAAAACTAGAACGAAACCACAAAGGAAAGAAAGAAAGGGGAGAGAGAAAAGGATAAAGGAGTGTGAAAATATCTCTTCTGCCTTTAGGTGTTTGGAAACCTGGCAGAGGCAGAACCATTTCTGCTGATTTATTATGATAAAAAAATGTAGTAGCTTGTTTCTCAACATATGAATTATGCAATCCAGCTGTTTAAAAACCAGCTGCTGCTTTAGAGAAGGCTGACTGTCTGAACTGGAGCGAGTGTGAGTCGAAACACTTATAGGATGGTGATCATGGATGCTAAAGTTCACTAACTGCCACCCTATTACAAATTCACAACGAACCAAACATAGATTAAGAAAGTTGCTGAATTTAGCATAAAGTTCTCAAAAAACTTACGTCCAGATGAAAAGTATTTAGAGCCCTAGTTATCCCAGGAGGAAGTCGACCTTCTTCAGTGACACCAAGAACAACAAAGCCGCCACTTTCCACCATCTGGACAAGAACAAAATTCAGAACGGAATGAAAGAGCTGAAGCCAATCAGAACAGTTTGAACCTTTATAATCAGATGGGAACACATCTGTAGCACTATGTGCACACAATAGTACATGTGTGTGCACGCGAGCACGTGCATGTGCATTTGTAAATGCACTAGACACAAGAAACATGCCAATAAGTAAGTGCCCATCACTTGCTGACAGCAAAGAGAAAAGAACATGCACTCAAATCAACATCACAATGCATATCAGTCTATTCATTGAATTGTTGGTCTAATTTGCTGTCAACATTAGCTTTGTTGTTGTTTTCAAAGAAAAAGAACATACAGTAAACCGCTAAGCCCACCTGGTTCAAACATATTAACAAAGCAGCAAGGACTGTATCAGTATCAGTCTGTCCATAAACTGTAATTGACCAAATAGCTACCCATGCTCAAATAAACGCCCATCTGAAGAAGTGTCCCCCCCCTTGGCACAATGAAAAATAAAAATAAGTGCCCAGGGCGGTAAATCAAATTCTCTCTTCAAACTGGGAGAAACTCACACTCAAGTGCGGAAATGGGTGCACAAAATTCATGATAACGAGCTTATTGTTGATGATGATCATGATGATATGCAGGACACAGAGGAAGGTGCTGGTGAAGACTAAGATTGTTCTTTGCCTGCAAGCATTACTGCTCAGTACGGACATGGTACCTTTGTGATAAATGATAAGGCTTGCTGATGTCTTTGCTCAGTTTGTTTACTGGCATTCAGACGTCCATGTCTGCTCGCTAATCTGTTGACAGTTCTACTTGCTACAGTTTTTACCAACGATTTTTCAAGCTACGCAATCTTGCAGTGATATCCTGTGTTCATGATCCAATACTGCTCTTTCGTTTTTTTTTGCCTGCAGACATTGCCAGTAACAGTACCGATACGGAATAAGAATGACTCTCATAATTTGTCTGTGAGGTGACTGGCGTACTGTGTAATGTGGTGGCTGATTTTGGCGTACTGTGTAATGTTGTGGCTGATCTTGCTGTAGTGTGTAATGTGGTGGCTGATCTCGCTGTCGTGTGTAATGTTGTGGCTGATTTTGGCGTACTGTGTAATGTTGTGGCTGATCTTGCTGTAGTGTGTAATGTGGTGGCTGATCTTGCTGTAGTGTGTAATGTTGTGGCTGATCTTGGCGTACTGTGTAATGTTATGGCTGATCTTGCTGTAGTGTGTGATGTTGTGGCTGATCTTGGTGTAGTGTGTAATGTGGTGGCTGATCTTGCTGTAGTGTGTGATGTGGTGGCTGATCTTGGCGTACTGTGTAATGTTGTGGCTGATCTTGCTGTAGTGTGTAATGTGGTGGCTGATCTTGGCGTACTGTGTAATGTTGTGGCTGATCTTGCTGTAGTGTGTGATGTTGTGGCTGATCTTGGTGTACTGTATAATGTTGTGGCTGATCTTGCTGTAGTGTGTAATGTTGTGGCTGATCTTGGCGTACTGTGTAATGTTGTGGCTGATCTTGCTGTAGTGTGTAATGTGGTGGCTGATCTTGCTGTAGTGTGTAATGTTGTGGCTGATCTTGTTGTCGTGTGTAATGTGGTGGCTGATCTTGCTGTAGTGTGTAATGTTGTGGCTGATCTTGGCATAGTGTGTAATGTTGTGGCTGATCTTGCTGCAGTGTGTAATGTGGTGGCTGATCTTGGCATAGTGTGTAATGTGGTGGCTGATCTTGGCATAGTGTGTAATGTGGTGGCTGATCTTGGCATAGTGTGTAATGAGGTGGCTGATCTTGCTGTAGTGTGTAATGTTGTGGCTGATCTTGCTGTAGTGTGTAATGTGGTGGCTGATCTTGGCGTAGTGTGTAATGTGATGGCTGATCTTGCTGTAGTGTGTAATGTTGTGGCTGATCTTGGCGTACTGTGTAATGTGGGGGCTGATTTTGCTGTAGTGTGTAATGTGGTGGCTGATCTTGGCGTAGTGTGTAATGTAGTGGCTGATCTTGGCGTAGTGTGTAATGTAGTGGCTGATCTTGCTGTAGTGTGTAATGTAGTGGCTGATCTTGGTGTTGACAGTTTAAAAATATGCATCCATGCTCAAATAAGTACCCATGCGAAAGGAGCTTCAAAAAAATTAAGCACCTGTGCAAAAGGAGCTTCAAAAAAATTAAGTGCCTGGGCAGCTATTCAGTCAATTACAGTATGCTGTATTTAATGATTCTAGGAAAGAACATGCTTGTCTTAAAGTCACCAGGAAATGGGAGAGCATACTGCCGATGAACATGCCATCAACTTGTCTGTGCGCATGTGTGTATGCGTACGTGTGTATGTATGTATGTATGTGTGTTCACATAAACACACTACTATATGCCAGTGTAGTGTGTTTATGTGTGTATGTGCTGTGTGTATGTGTATATGTATGTATGTGTATATGTATGTATGTGTATATATATGTATGTTTATGTGTATGTATGTATGTGTGTATGTATGTATGTGTGTGCATGTGTGTGTGTGTACTTCCATGTTTGTGTGTGCATTAATAGCTTTGGAATCTGCTTTGTATCAGTAGATGTATTTTCTGGTGAATAAATTATCACATGGGCAAAAATTGAGTGCTAGTGTAGTGTGTTTATGTGAACTTGACAACAAGCACATACACATACACATAACACACCCTTGCACATACGTATATGTACCCTCACATACACACGTGCACATTCATACGTACCC